>JASDQU010883461.1:0-16233 GCA_032191745.1 Picea mariana
GCCACATACCACCGGAAAGAGCATGATGTATACTATCCATCCATGTATGTTGTATCTTCATTTTCATTTTCCTTCATGTCCAAATAACTTCATCAATCTTCTGGTCCAAAACCCATGACTAGGGTTGACATCAATGACAACAACCAATCAATGACAACAACCAATCTTCCAACAAAGATATACCTTGCACTTACAAGGGAAGCTATATTAATGCAACAAACATCACTATGAACTAGATCCAACTGGTTATGTTCTCACCACTCTTTGCTAGAGTCAAAAGGTTCATGTTGATTCTTTCCAAGCACACAACCTTTACAGAATCGTTCAAGGGGAAACACTTTAGGTATAACAACAACCATATTCTAAGTTTCCATCGACTACAGACTTTGAAAACTTAGGTTTTTGAGTCTTTCATGCCAAGTTCGACTTCACTCATTAGTGTGAGAAACAAGAGAAGTTGGTTCATTGTTGGGTCGAGTAATGTAATATAATTTATACAAAATATCCTTCGGGTCAAGAAACCCTCTAGAAAAAATCGATTGATCTTTCTTCAAATATCGAACAAAGAACAGATCTGGCCAAAATTATACAATATTATCTATCTATGTAAATTGAGCAACAAACAATATATTGGCACTGAGATTTTGTACATGATAAACATCGACAATTATCTCATGTCAACAAGGAACATCACTCCGACCAACAATATTGAGAGAAAAATCAGCAATAACATAATCTTCCTCTCCTCGATTTTATTCAAGGATGTGAACAAGGAATCATCCTTAGCCATATGATGAATGCACCTAGATTCGAATACCCCTTCATTCTATGCAGAATGAGACAACAAGGATTGAAAAGTTTCGAATTGTAAGGTGAAATTATCATCGGTTCGACAAATAACAGACACATCTCCTTCAATGCATTTAAACTTCTCCTCTAAATCCTATCTCTTCTTGTAGAAAAATTTCTCCACATGTCCAGTTTTTCCAGAGTGTTGACATGTCTTCTTCTTTTGACTTTGATGGGGTGCATCTATTTTCCCTTTAGGTTTCTGGTTGTGACATCTAGGTATCTGTGTAGATGTATCAAACTATACTCTTTCCCTATTATTCGACTTTCTATTTCCCTTGAGCAAGTGAGCTTGATGTTTACCACCAACATTACATTGTTCAAGCAGTATATGTTGATCAGTAATCAAAAGACCACAAAAAGATTCAAAGTTGTAGTTGTTACCATATTCCTTGCATGCCTACCATTTGGTGTATAAAGTTGAAACAAACACATTGAATGGTGTTCTCAAATTCATCAAGACCAACTCGATGAGTTGTCCATCTTTCTTCTAATAATTCTTTCCAAATTTTACAATTTCAACTGGATTTCCTTAACACATGTCAGATAGTCCTTTATTCTGTCAAAAGAATGACGATTGAGAGATATCAACTCTTTCTCCAACTGCATGATGTGGATTTCATCGACTCTATTGAACAATGACTTCATATTCTTCTATACTTGATGAGGGAAGTCAATTCCACTAAGGTGAAGATAAATCTCCCACAAGATATAGGTAATGATGACTCTCATAGCCTCATCCTTCTTCCCATAAACAACATAATTTTCATGATCATCTGTTGGATCTAGAATCACAGTATTTGTAAACTTCCACAATCATTTAGTATTCAATAGGGTTTCCATGTCTGGTGCCGATACTGCATAATTTGATTTGTTCAAAATTACAAGATCAATATTTGAAGCCATCTTCGATATCTGAAAAGAAATGTCCTTTTTCAATAAGTTTCAACTAGAAAACCATCATCCTAGAGTCAATAACACAAAAAATCAGACTCAACAATGAATATTGGACATTTTGTACACAAAAATGATATTAGTTGATCACTTGATGACAATGACCCATGAGGTATGTTATTTATAACTTCAAGATCTAACCAACTTTCATGAAATCGATAGGATCTTGTCCACATATAAGTGTCATTTGTTAGAGTTCACTCTTTCAAATATGCATTGTATAGTCTGCTCGACAAGGATGTTGTACCTGAACATCCATGCATCTTACTCATAGCCGATTTCTCATCTGGTCAATCCACTAGCTAACTATCTTCGATTGTTGGTTGATTGTCTGATAGATAGACTTGTTGACTACTCGACTGACTAATGTAGAGATATGTTCAATCACCTGACCAACTACTTCTAGATATAGGTCTATCGCCAGACAAATTGATTCCAAAAGAAGTGTGATGAACCATCATGAATTGATATTCCAACAATATGTGCATACAATACAACTAAGAACTGAATATGTCCAAATTTGGAAAGACTCCATAGTAACAATTGTTATTCATACCATGTATATTTACTGCTAAAGTGTTGGATGTATGTTTCTTACCTTAATTTATAGGAACATGGACTGTAAAATTATTTGTAATAAGCAAGTGGACAATTCAAGTTTAACTTTTCATGTTGATAACACATTCTATTTGTATGGATAGGAATATTGAAGTGATAAGTTTTATATTCAAATTTTTATAAATATGAAAGGATTTTAACAAATAACTTGCTATTTTAATGTTTTAAATATGATTTATGCATATGTCATAAAACCTCTCTTAAAAACACAAACCCATCCCCAACAAACTTGTTATGCCCAAGGCATATATATAGGGGCAGTTGTTTCCCAAAACCTATCAATAGCTCAAAACTTGTCGTCCAACCCACCTTGTACCTATACAAATCCAGTTGTCAAACATTTCACTCTCCACTAGTTTTCTCCACCTTTTTTGTCTGTATTTGTGTAGGCTTTGACTTTTTATTGTTTCATATGCCCTAAAATTTGAAGTCGAATGAGTCTTGGCTTGCAACAAGATGAAATCCATGAGTAATTCATGCATTCATGGGAACATAAATAAACTATCAGCATTCCATCTTTATTACAAGTACTGTGCAATAAGGAGTTTGTCTTATCTAGGTTGGCTTGCATTTGAGACCACAAGAGTTCTAGAGAGCTTATTTTCCAACAAATATATCCAAGTGACATTAACTAAATCACCTGATGTGTAAGGTATTGAATAACTAAATTGATTGGAATTTAAAGCATTGTTAGAACAAAATATGTTTAGAATTAGCATCTAAATCTATTATGTTTAACTACTATAAAATTCATAACATAAAGAATTGTTATGGTCCATGATAATCTTAAAAAAAATCAATATTAACCAATTTTTCCAATCCATCTGGGATGATCCCGCTAAAATTACAGTCAATCAGAACCTTGAGTATGCCTCAAAAAAACTTTTTTATTGCAAATTGACTAGAAATGCTATCATCTATTGATATTAAAGAGAATTCCAACCTACAGTTGTGCCAGTGATTCCATACTTGATGATGAGTTAGGTTAGTGCACTTAGAAGTTTTGAAGTTTAGTCAAGCTTTCTAGGGTTCATGGAATCAATACAATCAATCACTAGTTGTATGATAATTCTCTACAGTGCCTAACAATAGTCTATAACAATCATTGCCATTAATCATTCATATATCTATTCTATAAAACATAAACAACTTAAGTGAATTCCAATGTTTGAAGCTCAGTAAGATGACCAATATCATGTGGAATATTTACCTGAAGCCCCATGGTTTATAGTGTCATGTACAAGATAATTAATTTTTTGAAAAACCCTTTATAGCAGAAATCTAGACGCCAACTAATGTGGATATTGGTTGTTAATCAAAATGTGAGACTTTGGGAATTCAAAAAGGTACCCACATTATTGATATACATTCAACCTATGTATTTGTATGGGAAGTTGCAATCATGGATAGGCACAATGGGTATTGAAGTCCAGACCAAATACCTTTATGGGTTTTATACATTGAATGAGGTATCCCCTTATTGGTAGAAGATCCACCCATGAAAAAGAAGATAAATATGAAACACAATCTCAAACATTTGAAAATACCTTATAAATAAGGTTGTTACATAAATAATAATCACAAAGTTGAGAAGGGGATGCTAACAGTTAATTTATTTTGATGGATTTGTGTAGATGAACTCAAGTTATTGGGAACCACGGGGATCAAAACCGTTCCAATTTTGTGGCATCATGTTTCCCAAAATTTCAGCTTATTGAGAATGGTATCCACAAAATAAAACCAAAATACATATAAGACTATCTGGAGCTCCGATCAAGTTTGGTGATGCTACAGACAAAATTTTCAATTCTACAAATAATAGAAATGGTGAAAACTGAATATAATAAAGACCCCATGGATGTCAAAGTCGAATGGTTTTGCTAGCTAATCATTGTTGATGTTTTCAAGGGATGAAACTCCAATGCATATGCAAAGAATAAATATAGTAATAACTAGACCAAAGTATGAAGTCCCCATGAATTCCTCTATTGAATTAACAATGCTTCCCTAAACTAGATGTTAGGGACAATTCATAGATTTCCTCATCATGCACACACCATCATGGATATACCATTTAAATAAAATATATTCTATAATCATTCCTCAATTCCTCCCACGAAGCTCATCACCTAGTGTTTTCCAAATCCTTTGATGTTGGCATCCAATTTCACGTTCTTATAGTGATGGGTAAACTTAATTTTAATCTCCACACTTTGAACTACACTCAATGAACATGATGCATGTTTGGGACACAAAAATAAGTAGATTTTTTTTTAAATAATATGTTGGTACTCATCCATAGTTATTTTTTGTATTTAGACCACGTAAGAGAGTTTTTAAATGTCTGACGTTTCAAGCAGTTCACTACTCATCATCAAGGAATAAAAAGATGAGGAGAATAATAAGGTGACTAGCTATTATTAGAATGATGTAATGAGATAAATACAAGGAAAATTGTAGAATGACCCCCATCATAAGTGGTCCACATACTTGCAACAATTCCACCTCAACATCAAGTATAAAACAGGAAGCACCAGCCACATCGTTGATTTCCTTAGCATACCACCAATTGCGACACTCACCATGGTGCCAGGCTCTTGCGGCCATGCGACCTATGGATGGCCCCAACTCTATGAGATAGACCTAGACTTCACCACCACCTACCAAATGTTGGGCACAAACATAGTTGTCGATAATTTCCATTTTCAGGATTGGTTATTGTGTCATCTGGACCATAGCTGCATTCCATCTAGTGAGGGAGTGAAGCTGATCTGGGAAGCCCACTATAGTTGGGTGGCATGACACTTTGGTGTTGAAAATACAGTGGAAATGATATAGAAACATTTCTATTGGCAAAAACTTCGATAGGAGGTCAGCAAGTATATCAGGTCTTGCATTGTCTACACTATTGACTGTACACCCCTCTTTCTACTCTTGATAGGCCATGGGAATCCATATCAACGGAGTACATTTCAGGCCTCATGTCCACCAAGCAGGGAAACAACTATGTTTTTGTGGTTGTTGATATCTTTTCTAAGATGGTGATTATGGCCTCCTGCAAGAAGAGAAAGCATCACAACAGAAGCCACTACCAAGCTCTTATTTGAATGAGTCTGGGTACATTTTAAAATCCCACAAACCATTGTCTCAGATTGGGACAATCGATTTCTCAACACATTCTAGTCGCGCCTCTAGTCGATGCTAGACACCAAGATCACCAAATCCATGGCCTTCCACCCCTAAATAGATGGCCAAACCGAGGTCGTAAATCGAATGATCCTGCATATCCTTCACATGTATAATTCCAATCACCCTCGTACATGGGATGAGAGTCTTCCCTATGTCTAGTATAGCTACAACTGTGCCCTGCATAACTCAACTAGCCACAGCCCCTTTAAGGTGGGGTTGGGATTCCAACCATTGGGTCCCATAGATGTTGCACTACCCCTTGTGGTCACCTCGGTCGACTCATCTCCTGCTCCAATTGAAGCTAACAAAGCCAACCGGTTCACTGAGCAAATCCAACACATTCGTCAACAAGTTTAGGATATCCTATATAAGTCCAATGACAAGTACAAGAAGCGCCATGATCAACACCGGGTGCCACATAAGTTTCAGGTGGGCGACAAAGTTTGGTTGCACTTGCAGAAAGAATGCCTTACAGGACCCCATCAGAAGCTTCACCCACTTTGTTATGGGTCGTAAACCATCACCAAGGATGTGGGTGATAATTATTTTGAGCTCAACATTCCTTCTTTACTTGACCTACACCCAATGTTCAACGTGGATCTCCTTTGACCTTATTTCCCACAATCATTGGACACCTCAGAGGTAGCAGAACAACTGAAACCAACATAGCTCAACCTCGAATGCATACAAAAGGAATCCAATGATTAGATTGTGGACACACAGGTCAAGGGCACTCACCAGTAAAGGATCTAGCTTTATCGAGTTGCCAAAGTTGTGCAGTTCCTACACCAAGGCAAGTGGCTCACCTGGGGCCAAATTCAGCATAAATTTCCTCATTTGATGGGGGAACTCAGCAAAATGGAGAACATTGCTTCCTAAGGAGGGAGGATTGATACAGGTGGATATCGGTGGCCACCCACCTATCCTGATGGCTTGAAAAATAGTTTTCCACCTTGGCAATTTTTCGACAGTTTTTTGGGTTCCAAACTTCCGGGGCCATTTTGAGTCCCTAAATGACCTTTTTTGGGGACTTGGGGCCCAGATGATTGTCGAAGGAACTAACCCGGGCCAGTCAAAAATCATTCTTCTTGGTTAGACCTTTTGAATGGGCTATCATGCGCCTAAGACAAAGATCTTATGCAAACGTTATGACCCCAGGAAGTTGATGTACTAACTTACCCCAACAAAGCCCACATGACTTTTGGTGTTTCATCTCCTAGGGTTAGCTTTTTGGATGTCTAGGGTTTTAACATTCATGTTTATTGTAAAAAGGCCTTCAGAGCCTCATTGTAGTCACTTTCTTGCGAATGAGCACAATCTTCACATCCCTTCTCAGAGATAAGCCGCCACCATTCTAGCAAGCTTATTTTCCGTTACATTTTACAGTTTCAACTTATTTCCTTATTGAATAGAAACCAATTTTACCGTATATCTGTTATTTTTTGTTGAACATATTTTGATAATAATCTATATTCAATTCATTCTAATCATAAAATATGGATAAAAAATGCTCCTTAACTTGGGAAATAATCCACCCAATAGGTCACCATGTTAACTCTCCCATAACTAAACTTGGTAAGTTGCATAAGGTCTTTTATCATAAGTTTATTTTGAGAGGGGGGACTTGATGCACATTTTCGGGTGGTTCTTTTATTATGTATGGCTACTTGACATGATGTTTGTGACTTGTGAGCCCTTGAAGGGTGAATTTTCTTGTATTTACAGGGCCTTGACATGTGGAAGTTATTTCATGAAGGCACAAGGTCACTTGGACCTTCACTTGGGGCTTGAAGCCCACAGGATGGATGATGCACCCTTTCTTCTTGGACACCTGGGTCAAATATGTTTCCTTTGAGGCACTTGAGGAAGGCTAGGGTTCAATGGTGTTGGTGGTTTTGATGATGACTTGGAACCTTTTGATGGAGAGAGGGTTTTTCCATACATCAGAGCACTAGGTCATCTGGTCCATGGCCTTTGGAGGTTAAATGACTTCTTCTAGAGGAAACAATGTCTCACTTGGAGGCTAATTAGGGCATGAAATTACCACTTTTAGGGGAATTTTTATGTAAACTTTGAATTATAACTTGTAAAGGGGAAATTAAAGGAGGTCGGCCTCCCTAATTGTGTTTTACCCTAAAGATAAGTAGACAAACTAATTTTGAAGGTCCTGTATAAAAGGAGACCTGATTCATTTCATTAGACATATCAACTCACTTGAGAATTACATACTTTGTGGCTGAAATTTCCGCCCTCTTTGGGAAAAATGCATATCTCTCTCTTTGATGCTATTTGGATGCTAAACACTCGTCTTTGGAGCTAAAGTGGTGTGTTATCTCTTGGATGCTTGTCTCTTGCTATGGTGATAGAATGTTCTTGGTAAATAAGGGTTTATCTTGTTATTTTCTTGGAATTGGTAATTGTTGAATTTGAAATTTAATTGAAAATGTTCGACGAAATCCTAGGGATTTTTCATCAATGTAAAGGAAAATGCTTAATAATAATAATAATAATAATCTATTTTTAAGGCCACGGCCAAGCCACACCAAATTGGTGTATGAGACACCCTTGTTTGTGGGACAAGGGACCCCCCTCTGCCCAACGATTTGACTGGTAAAGTCTACGGAGGTATACATACTCTACCTCCCTCTGGATTTGAACTTGTGACCTCTTAAGAGGAAACACATGTTCTTAACCATTAGGCCCACTCACACTGTATCAATTTCATTTCATTTCATAAAATTGTTAAAAGTATCAATTTTGATACATAAATTGGTTTTCAAATCCTTAACCTACTCACCATATGGTGGTCGTTCAACCCTATGAGATGAACCTGCCATTGGAAGCGACCAAGAAAGTCGGCGACCATAATTCTGCCATGTTTTGGGGTCGTCACATAGTAAACCTAAGAAAGCATGTGGTATCCGTGTTTTGAGTTCAATGTAAATATCGTTCAAATTTCTATTTTACTCAAAGAGATAGATGGAATTTACCTAGAAAATTGTTTCTTAAATACAGTTAAGCTGAAGCTACTAAAAATAAAACTACCATAAATTAACATAGAAAAAACCATTTTCTTTTATTAATGTTTTTTTTAATTTGGTTGAAAAAATTATAACAAAATATTTTTTAATAAAAAAAAATTATTTGAAAAAATAACTTAAATAAAAGAAAATAAAATGAAAATCAACAAAGAAAAATAAAAATGTTATTTAGATTTTTCTATTTTTACTTTAATAAAAAAAGATAAAGATAAAAGAAAAATATAAAACTTACTATATAAAAAATGAGAATAATAAAAAAAAAAAAGTCATTTGGATTTTTTTAAAATAATGTTTCTTAGTGATTTTCTTGGTTTTTGTTTTATTTTTTAAATGACATTTCTATTACTATTTACTTTTTCTCTAAACAACTTTTTTTCTATCTTTTTTTTTCTTTCTTTCATTTTTTCTTTTATCTTTTTAAATAACATCTCTATTATGTTTCTAAATAATTCTTTCCTTGTCATTTGTTTGGTCTTTGTTTTTACTTTTCTTTTGTTTTTTAAATAAAATTTCCACTATTAATTATTACTATTTATTTTCTTTCCTTTTCATTTTTTTTTAATTTTCATTTTAGAAAAAATAAAATCAAAGCAAACAAAATAATTATTTTTCTTAATTGTTTTTTTTCCGATCGTAGTTTTAGAAAGAAATAAAAGAAAAGAAAAAAAAAACAGAAGAAAAAAACTCTTACTATCTTGTTTTGTAAAGAAAAAATAAAAAAATAGAGGAAAACAATAATGTAAAGACAAAATTATTTAACAAGATTGAAAAAAAAGTCATTCAACAAGACAAAGTAAAAATAAAAATAACAAATGATTTTTCTTTTATGATTTTTATTTATTTATTTAACATAATAGGAACAATAATAGAAAAAAATACATTACTTAAAAACAAAGTCATTTAACATGATAGAAGAAAAATAAAAAAATTAAAACAAAAAAAATAAAACAAAATGAAAACAAAAGAAAAGGCATCAACCATATTTAGGTTGAAATGACAACACACATAGAACACACATTCATTAGTTTTTATTATCTTATAAATAAGAGACTTAACTTTTTTTACAACTATTTATATTTACAAATTATTTGTTTAAATAAATATAATATTTAATTATTTTAATAAAAATCATCATAATCATAGATGAAATTTAATTGTCTTGATATATTTTGTATTATTGCGATCGAGCGCCCTACACAAATGTTAATAATCAGACAAAAACCAAATACAACAATCACACACACAAAACAACATATATCACAACAAAGACACACATAAATGGGGGAAAATATAACTTTATTGCTCTATCGATAAATGGTTTGCAAGTCTCAAGAATCTCCAAACATGATTCTACATTTCAGCAGGAGAGATCTCAAGTAACGCAAAGGGTATGTTTGTTACAACCCAACAATCTCCACATTGAAAACAATTTCCTAATACCTTTCCCAACAAATCAATCATCACCTCCTTGCTAATTTCAAAATCGAGTATGAAATCCATGGGCTCAAAAAGCACGAGCTACCAAAACACAAGTTTCTGAAACCATGACTCTTGACCTACCTTCGCCTCCTTTCCCATGAACAAAACTAGCCAAACTTCAAAGTCAGTGTATCTGGGAATACCACATGCTCCCCCTTATCACCTAGGACGTCTAGACTTTACCGGTGACATTCTGAACCTAGGGTAAGCATGCCTAACCATCGTTGTATGCAATTTACATACAATAAGCCCACCTTGAACCTTGCATTCAATAACAGTTCCTTACCATTGCTTTAACCTCCATTTCCAACAACCAACTTGAATATCCATATCCCATGTTCACTTCGTCACCACCCACATTAGACCTCTATTTCCCAAGATCATCGCTAACTGTGATATTACCAGCTCGTGGCTTTGCAGAACCCAAATTCCCATCGGGGGAAAGCTTCAGCAAATTCACTCAATCAACACAAGAAATCTCCACAGTTATAATATTCTAGCATATCATGGCCATCGCTAGTGCCATCAATAGCATCCAGAAGTCAACCAAGACCTTGTTGTGGGAGAGCAGTTTATATACATGATCCTGCACACTGCCAACCCAATTCATCTCTTCTCACCTAGCACGAGCTCTGCTCAGTCGATTTCTACATTTACTTAGATCACCAAAACTTCTACAACCTGAGATCCCACTAAATTCTACCCACCTTCCATTAAAACCCCAATTGGCCAGTTCATATTTCCGTTTGCAGGAAGATATAAATCAACCTCATGATTCTCTATGAAGATCACCCTCCCCTGCATATGTCATGAAGCTGTGTGAACTCTACAAGGTCACCAAAATTCAAAATTGTAACGTCCCCCAGCTCACGGGGGCTTCACCTTGTTGACCGATATCTTATCATGGTCATTCATAAAGGTTTTTTTTTAATTGTAAAAAATAAGGTCAATATATTGTAGGTATGGGGGGGGGTGCAATATATGGGGGAATTTGTAGGTATTGGGGGGTACAAAAAGGGGTATCTAGTAAAAAAAGGGGGTTATATTATTGGAAAGATGTATTGGGAGGGGGGTCCATCGAAAGGATTATGAGAGGTATTTATTAATATCTAGTGAAATTAGGGGTATTCTTTAATATCCCATGAACACACGTCCTATGTCACAGGTTCATGGAGTGAATACCTTGTGCCCCATCTTAACCAAGGAACATAACTTGCAGAAAATACACATAAATTAAAAAATTTCTTCCTCTAATTAATTCTTGTATCTTACCAACTATGAATTAAACATATTTTAACCTAAAGATGTGATACTCATAACTAAATTCATTTACATCATCCTAAACTAACATAATGTATCCCACTAATCAAATACAATAGCACATAAAAACCATTCTCATACACATGATAAAATGCACAATCATACAACTCGTAAGATAACTCAGAAAATAGATAAACACTTATCTTTTAAAATGTTTGTGCAACCAACTACTTGGGAAGGATATTCCACCCAACCATAGACCCGTTACTCCAAATATCAATAGAAAGTCACCCTTGAGTTGGGGCTACGAATCCACAAGAGAAGGGTGCCTCTAACAGTCCACTCACAACTTAATATCCCAGAACCCACTGGTATTCTCCTACATGTATCTCAAATTTCCTCTAGCTCTCTTCCTCTTGATCTGTCCAACCGAAGGAATGTACCCCTTCACTACTCTGTAATATACTAGATATAAAAAGTATGCAGTATAGAAATAAAATTCTAGAAATGGTAGAATAACAGTAATATAACTAGCATAATCTCCACAATAACACATAAATGATATAAGAACAACAACATAAATAACACTTGTTTCATAAATCAATGTTCATTGGGCTCTTCGAGGGGGAAACCTCCAGTCAAGCAGTGCTCTATTACAATAATCTCCAAGCTAGGGTTCTCATACCCTCAACTCCTATTTATACTAAATATGTCTATCAAAAAAAGCATCTAGAGGAAGATCCTTCTAGAAGTGGAAGCTTCTATTAGGTTTTCTTAAATTCACCTTATTCTATTTTATTGAAAGGCCTTATTAATATTGACCTTTATTAAATCTAAATATATTGTTCTACCGATGTGTGGGTTAGGACCATAACATGTCTTCCCCCTTAAAAAAAACCTTTTCCTTAAGGCTTGAGATATGGAAATTGCTGCAGAATGGTAGTTGGTTCCCAAGTGGCATCTGTTGGAGTTGTATCTTTCCACTGGACTAGCACTTCCTTGATGGTTCTCTAATGCAAGAGATGCTCATGCTGGTCCAAAAATGCTTCTGGTTGTATCCAAATGGATCCTTCTTCAGCTAACTCAAGAAGGTTGGTTTGAATTTGGAACCTAGCTCCAATCACCTTCTTTAAGCATGAAACATGAAAAACAGGATGTAGCTTCAAATGACTGGGCAGAGCTAACTGATAGGCCACTTGTCCCACACACTTGAGAACTGTATAAGGACCATAAAATTTGGCCGCTATCTTCTGAAAATGCTCAGCCTTGAGGGAATCTTGCTTATAAGTTTGTAGTAGCAGAAACACCTGATCCCCTTCCGCAAATTGGCGTTCAGAGCGACATTGATCTGCTTGTTGCTTCATGCAGTTCTATACCATGACCAAGTTCTCTTTGAGGGTATGGAGAAAAGCCTCTCGAACTGTAAGTGTTTGGTCAACCGCCTAGACCTTCGAGGTACCCGGTAAGTATGAGAGAACTGAAGGTGGCTTCTTTCCATATAATTCTTCAAAAGGAGTCATGCGTGTAGCTGTATGGTAGAAAGTGTTGTACCACCATTCAACTAGGGGTAACCATTAAGCCCACTGATTTTTATTTTCAGAGGAAAAACACCTCAGATATGTTTTCAAACACTTGTTGACAACTTCCATTTGACCATCATTCTAGGGATGATAAGCTATGCTGAGATGCAATTGGCTGCCCTGTAGCTTGAACAGTTCTTGCCAAAAGTTGCTTGTGAATGTTTGGTCACGATCAGAAACAATAGAGTGTGGCATGCCATGAAGCTTGAAGACTTTGTCCATGGAAATTTGAGACACCGTGGATGCTGTAAACGGGTGTTGAAGAGCTTAGAAATGAGCATACTTGGAAAGGCGATCAACAACCACCATTATGACTGATTTATTTCCTGATTTGGGTAAGTTGGTAATAAATTTCATAGAAATATCCTTCTAAATAGCAAGTGGAATTGGAAGCGGTTGTAGTGTGCCCGGAGATTTGACTATTTTTCCCTTGTTGCGTTGACACACATCACATTCAATGAAAAAATTACAGATGTTCTGTTTCATACCATCCTAGAAAAAGAACGTTTGATCCTGTCATAGGTTTTGGTAAACCCGGAGTGCCCCATTGTAGGTGTAGCATGAAGCTCAAAAAGTACCGTGGATTTAAGCTTTGATTGGTTACTTAAATACAAACGACCTTTGTATCGAAGCTAATCATGGAACCAAGAGTACACTGGGGGAGTTGGAGCATTGGATTGTAATTGTTGGATCAGATGCAACCTTTTGGGATCTTGTAGACATTCCTGGCGAAGGATTTGGAGCCAATCTGGTACAATGAAGGAAAGAGAAAAAAGGGATCCTTCATCTTCATATTTTCGAGAAAGTGCATCCGCCACCATATCCAAAGATATTGGTCAACCATTTTTGTTGCTCCAGGGAGGAAATGTGTTGTTCAAGAAAATACTTGAGGCTTTGATGGTCGGTCTTAATTTGGAAATGTTTCCCCAATAGATAAGGGCGCCACAGATCAATGGCATGCAAAATAACCATCATTTCCTTTTCATAGATGGATTTTCCCAGATTCCTATCAGATAGTTGCTTGCTGGTAAAGGCCAGAGGTCGACCCTCTTGCATAAGGACAACACCAATTCCTTTCCATGAGGCATCACATTCCAATGAAAAGGTCTTTGTGAAATCAGGAAGGGCCAGAACTGGAGTGGTGCATATGGCCATATTCAAGGTTTAAAAATATTGAGGAGCAACTAGAGTCTAAGTGAAAGAGTTCTTTTTTAGGAGAGCAGTGAGAGGTGTTGCAATCTTTCCATAATTCTTAACAAACTTGCGATAATACCCTGTTAATCCCAGAAATCTTCGCAAGATTTTGAGAGTATTTGGGTGTGGATAGTATTGCATAGCTTCAATCTTTTACGGATCCACCCTGATGCCATCCTTGCCAACTAGATGATCCAAGTATTCTAATTCTGAGGCACCAAAAGCACATTTAGATTGTTTTAGGAAAATTTTGTGCTGAGAGAGTAGATGGAGAACTCGTTCCACATGAGTAAGATGGTTTGTCTAGGTTTTGCTATAGATGAGGATATGATAAAAGAAAACTAAGAAAAAATGGTGGAGAAAAGGAGGGAAGACATGATTCATGAGGCTTTGGAAGGTGGAGGGGGAATTACACAAGCCAAAGGTCATGACCAAAAACTCATAGTGTCCCTCATGAGTTCTAAGGAAGTCTTGGGAATGTCTGCCTCTTTCATACGTATCTGGTGGTAGCCTGAGCAAAGATCAAGTTTAGTAAAGAATTAAGCGTCACTCAATTCATCGAGGAGGTCATCAATGATAGGAATGGGAAATTTGTCTTTAATGGTCAGTTTGTTGAGGGCACAAAAGTCAGGACACATTCGCCAAGAACCCTCTTTCTTCAGGACCATGACTATAGGAGAAGAGTAGGGGTCGTACTAGGATGGATAATGCCTACACTAAGGAGTTCCTAGATCATTTTCTCAATTTCATATTTTTGTGACAAGGGGTGGCGATACAGACGGATATTGGGAGGAAGGCTTTCGGGTACAAGGGGAATGGAATGATCATGAACACCATAGGAAGGAGGGAGTCCTTGGGGAGTGGAAAATACCATTTGATGTTTAGAGAGGAGGGCTTGGAGGTCTTGTGGCACCAAGGGTGTCTTTGTTGTTTGTATGGCATTGAGTTGGCAAATAACACCAGAATGACATTTTTTTAGCATCTTTTCCATGCGATGGGAACTAATGATCTCAGGTGAACCAATGGTGATGCCTTGGAATTTATATTAGTGGCCCTCCTAGTCAAATTGCATGGTTAATTCTTTAAAATCCATGAGAATGGGACCCAAAGTCCTTAGCTAGTCCACACCCAACACAATGTCACAACCACCCATGTCAATAGAAAACATATGGGATAGGTAGTAGTCAGCGATTTGGAGACACACATTTTCACAGCGTCCTCCACATTTCATGGAACCACCCTTGGCAATCACGATTTGGAAATTTTTGACGGCATGGATGTAGCAATGAGTTTCTTAGGTAATGCGGTGATGAATAAAATTATGGGTGCTTCCACTATCAACCAGAATGATGACCTTCCGATGCTTGATGTAACCGATTAACTTGAGGGTTTGGGGAGCGGAGAAGCCAGTGAGAGCATTGAGGGAAATGACTGGTTCCACTTTGGGAGGGTTTGAGGGAGGGGTTATGTCAGTGGTTTTAGGTGACTTAGACATAAGGGGAGTTTCAACATCCTCTTCTGAAATATCCTCGGAGATGGCCATACAAATATTTTTTTCCTTACACTTTTGTCCCAGGAAATATTTTTCATCACAATTATAACAAATTCCTTTGAGTTGGTGTTCATTCATTTCATCCCTGGTCAATTTTTGGATATTTAGTGGGGCGGAGGGAGTAGCGGGATTTACAGGTATAGGGAGAGGGATAAAGGAGGGTTTTTGGTTTTGAGAAGATACAACCTGTTGTGCTTCTTTAGCTCTTTTAGTAGCCTCCACCCAACTCGAAGGGTGAACTATGAGGACATGGGCTCGAATCTCATCCTTGAGGCCACTGATAAAACAATCTCAAAAAAAGGCATCAGTCATGCCCTGTGTTCAAAAAGCCAGGCGCTCAAAGGAAGCTATAAAGTCTTCCACTGTTCCTAATTGTTTCAAATTTTTCAAACAACTCAAATGGTTGGTGTCAGTGTCAAATCATTTATAAAGCTCAGCCACAAAGTGTGTCCAAGCAATATACCCTTCACAAGAATTTTTTCTCCATTGCCACCATTGTCAATGTTCTTGATTTAGA
>JASDQU010883462.1:0-30789 GCA_032191745.1 Picea mariana
TGTTCGTGTTTGGCTTTTCTTCTTTTTGGGTGATTGTGCGCGGGCTTTGGTCTCATGGTCTTGTTCTTGCTGTCTTTGCAGTAGATCGCTTTCTATATTGCTGGTTGATAGTTTAATCGAAGCATGGCTCGTACAAAGCAAACAGCTCGTAAGTCGACTGGAGGAAAGGCTCCAAGGAAGCAGCTCGCAACGAAGGTAATGACTTTCTTATAGTTCTTGTGTTTCATTTCTTGGGCTAATTGAAACTTTCTACTACTTTTCTATGAGTCCTGTTGTGATCTGAACTGATGTTTTATTGTAGGCTGCTCGTAAGTCCGCTCCCACAACAGGAGGTGTCAAGAAGCCTCATAGATACCGACCCGGAACGGTTGCTCTTCGGTATGCTCTCTTGTTTTGAATTTGCAAAGAATGCCTTTGGATGATGTTAATTCGTTTCTATGACCTGTTTCTGCGTATCTTACTTAAATTTATTTAATTAAACAGAGAAATTCGAAAGTATCAGAAGAGTACTGAGTTGCTAATTCGAAAGCTGCCCTTTCAAAGGCTTGTGAGGGAAATTGCACAAGACTTCAAGGTAATATTGAACTTTTCATACATAAAAGTACTCTGTTTAGTATATAGCTGTCTTCTTTTTTGATGCACTTGTATATATTACCTTGTACAATTTTGAGGCTGCCGGATCTTCTAATTATTTTTCTTTATTCTTTTGTAGACGGATCTGCGATTCCAAAGTCATGCAGTGTTGGCTCTTCAGGAGGCTGCAGAGGCCTATCTTGTGGGCCTGTTTGAAGATACAAACTTGTGTGCTATCCATGCCAAGAGGGTGACCATTATGCCCAAGGACATTCAGCTTGCAAGGCGTATCCGTGGGGAAAGGGCTTAGTTTCGGCCTTTAATGTTGATGTGTAACAGAAGAATTTTTGAGTTTGATTATTATTGTCTGTATATATATTTGATAGGGATGGCCCTTMGCAGAAACTCATTGTAGCCTGTTGGATAATTGGATTTTAGTTTAAGTTCCATGGAGATTGTATACATGGAATAATATGATATGGTTAAATTCCCAAACTTGTGAGTTAACTTGTGTTTGCTATACGTATTTGTATYTGAGTTTCTGTTGTGTTTTGATTGGTGGGTTTATGATGAAGGCCGGGATAGTTCTTTTTCTCCATAAGGATGAGCTAATGACCTGGATAATTCATTTTTATTAACACGAGTAGTTTTTTATTTGTTTGTGTTGTGGAATTATATGACTTGTTGTTGCTTGYCAATCCATTATTTGGTAAATTGTTATATTGGTTATAATTAGCACTCAATTTATACATCGTTTGTATGATAGCTAGAGTCTTCTATTTGAGTGGGAGAGTTCAGGTAGGCTTATTTGTCATTTTCCGACTGGCATTGGACTCATATCAGTATTCGACAGAGGTCTAGTTTTGTCTGATCGCTAATTCTCAACACAAGTGTTTTACTAATCCTTTTGGGTTTTACAGTGTAATATGGTATGTAGTTGTCATACCTCATGGTTATCATGTTATTACCCTTTCTTGTCAAGCTTCCTTTCTAGAATAAATGCCTGAAGCTTTTTGATACGCTATTTGATTTTAATAATCTTGAGAGATTAATTTGGTTTTACTTGTGAAGTAAATTTTGTGTTTTTATGACTTGTTAAAATTTGCATCTTATGACTTAACAAAATTTGCATCACTCGTCTACTAAAACACATAATTCTTGTTTTATGTATTTTGTCTGTAATAGTATCTATTTTTTTTTTTTTAAATAGAAGTTTTATCTTCTCAATCTCAGAGGATAAAATGAGATTGAGAGTAATGTGAATGAAACACGTATTTGCACAGAAAGGGTGACTGCAATATGTTTATACACCCAAGTGAGTGCATGTCAAGCCGTTTAGCCGTTTCGCAAGTGAAAAAGTGAGTGAAATATGTTTTTGCACAGAACGCACATCAAAATGTTTAATCTTTGACAAGAGGTTTGATTTTTAGACATGTTATCCATTTTGCAGAGTGCCTTGTGTGAGTGAGGAAAGGTTCCGAGTATCTTCTTGTAGAGAAGATGTTTGCCGTATCTATATTGAGATAGGATGCCGAGTGCATGCCAAGACATTTTACCCTTGTATAGGAAGAGTTTGAAGTATATTTTTTAACAGAGATGAGAACTTCATACTATGTTTTTGCATAGAGAGAAGTGAGTGAAATGTACTTCTATATCTTCTTTACAATATATGAATTGAATGCATATCAAAATATTCTCTGCTACTGCTAAGTGTCTTGTAATTTTGTAGAGAAGTGGGAGTGATGTATTTCAATTATTATTTCATGGTAGTTCTGTGCATTCATTTCATAAATTCATTTATCATTGTCATCAATCTCTCTTATCTGCTGAGTTTTTCTTGTAATTTTGTAGAGAAGTGGGGAGTGATATATTTCTATTATTATTTTACAGTAGTTTTGTGCATTTCATAAATTCGTCTCTCATTCTCATCAATATCCTTTCAATTTTCTGTTAGCCTTTAATATTCCCTTCCATGGAGAAGTGAGTTTCTTTTCCCTCTGAAAGTGAAGTTTCTAGAAGAGCGGGTTTGACTAGGGTAAATCTTGAAATGCACATATGAGGGAGGATTGCATTTTTAACTTCAAATACATTACATAGGGAGGAATGCATTTTTAAGTTGATATATTGTAGAGAGCATTTTACAGACCTAAAAATCGTTGGAAAATTATTTTCCTACTTTCACTAAAAGATATTTCGCATCATATAGGGAGGAATGCATTTTTAACTTCATATATTGTAGAGAGCATTTTACAGACCTAAAATTCGCTGGGAAATTATTCTCACCTTCACTGAAAGATATTTCATAGTTTCTAGTTTTTATCCATAGAGAATGATATTATGATATCTTATCAGATTTTGATAAATTATTTAAAATATTTTTATTTTTCAAAATTTTGACATTATTTTAAAAAACAACAAGATTGATATTATTATATCTTATTAAATTTTGATAAATTATTTAAAATATTTTTATTGTGACAAAATTTGATACATTATTTAAAATATTTTAATTTTCTAAAATTTTGACATTATTTTGAAAAACAATTTGAATTACAATTGTTTTTTAAATTATATATATATATATATATATATATATATATATATATATATATATATATATATTGTGTATCTTATTAAATTTTTACAAATTATTTTGAAAAAAATATATATTGTAAATTTTTTGTCATCTTTAAAAAAACACATGAAAATAAGTCCATGAATTTTTCTCCAAATAATCTCTAAATTTTTTCTACCTAGTTAACCCTTCAATTTTCTTCCTTGTATTTGATACTTATTTTAATTTCCTTGCATGTATTTGATTTTTATAATACTAACATGTATTTGATGGATTCAAGATAAAAGCATCAAAAGCATGCATATAATGCGAAGATGTATGCTTTTGTTGTGATATTGTTGATGTAAGTGAGATGCGTGGTAGAGATGAAGAATGAAATATAATATACACAAAAAGACATTTTTAGAATTCTTTTCCTGTAGTTTATTTAAGATCAGATGGCAAAGTAGATTGTTGCAAATTATTAAGTTGTAATAAAGTGAATAGAATAATTATCTGAGATTGATGAAAATGATTAGAATGTGGAAGATCTTGTTTTAGAATTATTTTTCTCTAATTTATTTGAGATAAGATGGCATAGTAGATTGTTGCAAATTATGAAGTTGTAATCAAACGAATATAATAATTATTTTAGAGTGATGAAAGTCATAGAATTTTAGATTGATGAAAGTGATTAGAATGTGGAAAATCATTGAACATCAATATTAGAGAGATTACTAATGTTAATCTGTAAGTGTAGCTTAAAGAATTTAATACTTATTTTGAGAAGAGAAGCATGAACATTCCATTGACAAGGGAGATTGTTGTTAGTGAAGCTCCATTGAGAGAAATGAAATGACATCCAAGAATTTGAAAATTGTAATTCTATTTTAATAAAAAATATAAATCTATTCTTCAATGTGTCAGCTTTTTACAGTTGTTTAACTGTCAATAGAATATCAGGTATTTAGCCTGCCCTCTGCCATTTAGATTTTTCATCAAAAAAGAATCGCCATATCTAAATCCAATACAGACAATATTTAAAGGTCTAAAAGGTCTAGCTTTAGCTTCTTTGTAAGAGCCTACTTAATTTCATTCAAAAATTCATATATAACTTATTTAGAGAAAAAAGTTCCAGAGGAGACAACAATTCTCTTCTCTCTCTGCCTCCAACTTGATATACCTGTGAGACTTCACCAGTCAAACCTGTCTTAAACAGAGCGTCAGCGTGAGTTGTATTGTTTGGATATGTGTGACAAAGTAATACGATGGAAAGACGGGGCAATCTCTCTCAGTTGAATAGCCAAGTTATAGAGCCCAGACTTCTAAATATGATTTTTTTCCCTCATACAGTGTACGACTAGTTTAGTCGCAATAAAAGATTTTTTCTCCTCATCCAGTGTATGACTAGTTAAGAGTCGCAATAAATTTGGAGAGGTGCAATTTTTTTATGCTTAGCAGCCTTCATCAGTAGAAATAGAGCCTTCCAGTTCTGCAATATTATTGGGACCCAGGGCCTAAGAGAGACCTTTCAGAAAAGTGATCCTTGGAAAGTTTAAGGACATAACTTGCTCCACATTTTGTTCCATCCTCCTCGCTATCTCCATCAAAGAAACCCCAAAAAGCTCGAAGGGAGAGGGACTTGTCTATTTGAGGAGGACCCTGAGATTGTCTGACGGGGTTTTGGAGAAGCTTGTGCAACCACTTGGAAGCTATAGGTACTTGGTCTGTTTTCGAAAATACTTTCATAACGGGTTGTCCATATTCTTCAGAGCACCAGAAATGGAAGAATTTGGAACGGTTTGAGGTTTCTTTTGATAAACCATTCTTTAAAGTTCTCCAGGACCTCACCTTTGCTCCACAAGGAGGGTAATTTTAATGAATATTCAACATTACTCCAGACTTCAGATGAGAAAGGACAATCACAGAATAAAGGAGCATTGGATTCCAAGTTGTCTCGACATAAAATGCACCAGCCAGGTGGAGCCTGTCCCATGTTGGCAATCTGTTGTGGAGGCTTGGTCAAATTAATAAAACAATTTTGGGAGGTGCATGTACTTTCCACATTTTTTTCCACCACGAGGACATCGCCCTAGGATCCTGTTGAGATTTGTATCCCAAAACCGCAGAGTATTCATTAACTCGACCTTCCCAGGCCCAAGCCAATTCATACGGGCCCTCTCTTAATCGAATGCGTGCTCTCCTAAGCTTAGTAAGAAAGGCTTCCCAGTAATTTACTTGCTCACCTTCAATCCCAATATCCATCTTTCTTAATCGGATGTGTGCTCTCCTAAGCTAAGTAAGAAAGGACTCCCACTAATTTACTCAGCTCAGTAGGAAAGGATTCCCACTAATTTACAAAGCCCTCTCATTTGAAGATGTAATTTACTAAGATCAAGCAAAATATTTTGATTGCACCCTAAAGATAGCAAAATATTTTGATTGCACCCTAATATTTTGATTGCACCCTAAAGATAGCAAAATATTTTGATTGCACCCTAAAGAGAGTTGTCATGTATTTGCCAGGCCAAATGGTTGCCTAACACTAGAAAAGCAACAGTTAACGCTTTCCAATGGTTTGACACTTGGAAAATATATTTTCTAGGGCTTTTGATCCCCACTCCACTAAACTTATAGGAGCCATATAGTTTTGTATCATTATTTGACACCACAAGCTATCCGTTGTGAAAATATGCTAGAGAGACTTTGTAGCTAATGATCTTCCAAAAGAATGGAGGTCCTTAATTCTCTATCCTCCAAATATTTTTGGGCCGCAAGTCCTAGCGAGCCCAATGAGATCCTCTATATTCCACATAACTGTTCCAGAGATAATTAGCATAGATCCTCTTGATTTTTCCCACAACCCCTTTAGGAATTGAAGCCAAAAAGTGCCAATAGATCGAGATCACTTGGATAATTGACTTAATTAAAACCAATCTGCCTCCTCTTGAGATCCAATGTGTGCACCATTGATGAGTCCTCCCTTCAATCCTTGCTAACAACCAATTCCAATTAGAGTTTCTGTACCCATTCGGTTTGAGGAGATAACCCAAATATTTTAGACTGTCCTCCCAAAACTTAAGAGGAACAGAGAGCCTCATCCACCCCATTTAGATATAGACTCGATTTTTCCACATTGATGATCATACCAAAAGCAAATGAGAATGTGTCTAGTAGCTCCTTGAGGGCTTGACCTTCTTGAATTGAACTTCTTGCAAAAAACAAAATATCATCAATGAAAAGAAGGCGAGATATAGTCAACTGACCAACAATTTTGACTCCACTTATAATGCCTTGAGAATGAACTCAATGAATTGCTTGACTCGGTCCTCCCCTATGATATGCTACTTAGAACAACATCTTAAAGTCTTAGTTAAGTTTTTATCAAAATCCAAAAAACAAAAAAGATTGTTAAGTGAACTTGTTTCTTTCATCTTTGTTAAATGGTTTTGAAAGGACATCTATTTGGTATAAGTTTAACTTTTTTTTGGACCAAGTAGACTACTTATGAAAAATGAATACTCTAGTTGTCATTGGTTAGAAGAGTGTATTATTTTATATTTTTCGGACTTGGGGGATTAACATTTACGAAAAATGGCATTTTTGAGTTAAGTTGTAATTGCATCTCATTATCTTGCTTGCGTTGTTGAGTCTATTGTTGGTCTCTGCTTTCTCGTTATAAGCCTCTTGTCCCAAAAATTCTCATCACTATCCAAGTAGTATATTTCATGTCTCCTTTGCAGCTTGACACTTTTTACCTGTAGAGGAAACATCCCCTCAAGTGTCCATGTCCTGCATTGAGCATAGGTGTGTTCCGTTGCTTATTCGCGACACTTGTTTCTTCTCTTATATTATAACATTTCTTTGACTATGAAAAAACAAAAAAAACACGGATGGAAAATAATATTATCTCCTATCGACAACAGTGGTGTCCCCTTTGAACATAGCACAAAATCTTGAGTCAATTTTCTTCCAAGGTTTGGGTTTAGCATGACCTTAGGAAGTTGAGTTCGTTACTTAGAGTCTACTCCTTTGATTGGTTATTATTCTAGTTTCTATGGAGAGCTTGTCAATGCCTCCTGCGTTGCAAAATTTTGTCAATGATCAATGTTAAGTCTATGCTCCCTAAGTTTATCCATACTCATGCTCTTGTTCAAAGGAAGTATAAAGCTTGTATTGGCCACTCCTTAGAACTTTTGACTTTGCATGTCGGCCATATCCTCAGTGTATCTCAGAATCATATGAAGTTGTTGTTCTACCTCGCACCCTGGGCCTACTTTCCGTAGTTAACCTTGAACCCAACAAATGACATCTCCTCATTGGTCGCTGACTGGGGGGGTTCCCTTGTGTTCAACGACAAATTTATTCTCACATTGGGATTCGTGGAGTGTCTTGGATTCCATTAGTCCTATTCGTGGTTTTCTCTCCTTTGTTGGCATTTTTTCTCATTGGATGCTATTTGAAGGGTCTCTTTCGTGCACTACTTGCATCTGGTGCATGCACGAGACATACATGGTCGTTGGTTCGTGACCATACTATCTGTCCGAGCTTCTCCTAATTATCAAGCTATTGCTTTGTACCTCGTGTTGAATGATGAGAGATGTCTTAATGCTCTCCTTTCAGCGGGTCTCCTTCCATTGAATTCAACTCATTTATTCTGGAATCGAGATCTAGAGAGTCTTATGAGTACCTAGAGGTTTACAGTGATCAGTGGCAGGTTATCCCACTATCAACAGTTGGGAATATATTAATGTCTCTTGATCGATGGATTCTTCAAGTGTTCGACTTCAACACCCTTATTCACACTTGTTGAATGTACTTGGTGCCTTGACATCTACTTTCATTATCGGTGGGTTGTCTCACGTTTGTTAACGATATACCTTAATGATCGGCGATCAAATGAACTCTCACTGTGTTCCACTTCAACTCCTCTATTCACATAATGTAGACCTGCACTTTCGACGGATAATGTAGAAGACCCCCAGTTACAGTAGCAACACCTCATATTCGCTGACTTATATGACTTAAGTGATCATGGAAGATCATATTGTACTCCATTGTATACAAATATCTTCGGTTGATCTTGAGACTGGACTCCACTATGTCTTGTTCGTGAATATGACAACCTATGGAATATATCCACTTTGTATTGTCTATTCATGGCTATGAACAACTATTTGAAATATATCCATATGGATTTGCAGTGTAATTCAGATTGAAAGCCATGTGTACAAAGTCAATATGAATTGTAATATTCTCATGAGTGACTAGTAGTTTCAATTGAGTCTTCATTACTCCATTATGGGAATTATAATGTATTTCGGCCATCACACATACTACTATGACCTCACACATTAAGGAGCATTTGTTATAGCACATTTTTCCACACTCCATGCATCTTGCTTTCATGGCCTTCCATTTCCCTTTGCAGATTTCATTTCCTCCATTTTTTGTCCACTCCAGAGCTAAAAATACACATTTTTAACCATGTACGCGACCTACCATTTAGACAACTCGTGTATGTACGCGGATTGGTCCATTACAACCCACGTATATCGGGTGTGGTAAAAAAAATAAAAAATGCGTCGGGTTTCCATGCCATGTCACGAGATCTATGATCCTTGACCTTTCATACATTGGAAATGCTCAGAGTCGACCCATCAATTCCATTTGGAGGCTATAAATTGAGCTACATCAAATCCTTGAGGAATCATCATCATGAGAGCAAAGATACTTTGGAGAAATTTCACCTTAATTGAACCTGCATCCCTTTGTCCTTGAAAGTTTGAACTTCTTGTGTTAAACCCCCAATCTCTTCCTTTCTTGTGATGGAGAGCTTCATTGACTCTTACTTGTGAGTTTTCTTTTATGGAGGATTGAAGTGGTGAAGGTCCAGTTGAAGAGACTTATTTTTTTGGTTCTGATATGTGCCATTACAGAAATTTGTCCCCTATGTATCTCTGTTGATTACATTAATAAAAATACTATTTTCTCGACCAATTAATATCTTGCAAATATTTATGTTGCTTTTCATGGGCGTATTTGTTATGTATGTTAATGGATTATGGTAATTTATATGTTAACATTATATATCATTACCACATGCTTGCGTATCTTGGTTGTTGAAGACAAGTTGCAGGTGTAAAACTTTGAGTTGTGTGCTCAACGATGGTCTTCTTCGGACGTCCGGACGAGGTAGGATTCTATCCTTCTCTTGTTAGCGTTTCATTTATATAACATACTTGAGATTATAGTTGATTTTTGGGTGTCGTTTCGTCTGTTGTGGTTTGCCCGTAGCCATAGAGAGATTTTCCTTGTAACAAAACTCAAATTGGAAAGCATGAAAATTGACGAATACGAGAACATGTTATTTGAGTTACTAAAATATGTTGACTTCATAAAGGATGAAAAATTAAAAATCCAAATGTTTCTAAGTGGGTCACCCTCTTTCTACAACTACAAGATTCAATATGATAACTCTGAAACCTTGGAGGAATATATAAGGAGAGCAAAACATCTTTATGAGTAGAGCAAAAGAAGATCAGTTTTCCAAAAAGCTTGGAATGACAAGATGAAAGGGAAAAATGATCAAAGACATAAAGGTTTTAAGCTACTCTTTTTTAGAAATAACTCCGAAGCAAATCAACAAGGTTGGTGAGCTCAAAATGAGAAGAAGACTACAAACTCATTTGGAAAAAGGCCAAGACAACAACCTATACAATGTTGGGGATGTGAGAGAACTCACCTATATAGGCACTGACCTCACAAATGAGAAATAATGAAGACTCTCCACAACATTCGGGAGGCTGAAACAATTGAATACATGGGAGAAAACATGCTAAGGATTTATGCAGCCTTAAACAACAAACAAACATAATATCAACCTCCCATGATTGAGGTGGAAGGTAAGATTGATAACCAACCCATAGAAATTTTAATTGATTATGGAGCTATCCATAGTTACATAAATTCTAACATTGTTGAAATATTTCGCTTGCAAATGAGTAAGCATAATAAATCTTGGTTAGTTCAATTAGCGCATGGGCTAAGAGGAAGATCAATGAACTAGTTAAAGATTTTTCTACAGAGATTAATGGGCTCAATATAAAGGTAGATGTAAACATCATACCATTGGGTTCATATAATTTCCTATTTGACATGGATCGGTTGGAAAAACACCGTGCTGTCCTAGACTGTTACAACAAGACAATCACATGTCTTGATGAAGAAGGGAAGCAAGACAAGGTTCAAGCTGACATTACAAGAGTTGTAGTTGTTAGAGATATTTCAACTATGTAGTTGAAAAAGAGTTTTAGGAAGGGATGGTAGATTTTTATAGCGCATATGGAAGAGACAGTCAAAAGATAAAGTGACAAGTATTGAAGACCATCTGCTCTTAAGGGATTTTGAATATGTTTTAAGGGAGATCCCATGATTTCCACCAAAGAGAGACATTGATTTCTCTATTGATTTGGTGTCAAGAGCTACCCCAGTGTCCAAGACACCATACATAATGGGAAGAATAGAATTGACGGAGTTACAAATGCAACTTGATGAATTGTTAATGAAGGGGTATATACGCCCAAGTGTATCACCTTGGGGTGCCCAAGTTCTTTTTGTGAAGAATAAATATGGAACCTTAAGGTTGTGTATTGATTTCAGACAGTTAAATAAGTTCACTATAAAGAAAAAATATCCTTTACCAAGGATTGATGACTTGTTTGATCAGCTGAAATGCGCAAGAATCTTTTCCAAGATCGACTTAAGATAAAGATATCATCAAGTGAGGGTAAGAGAAGAAGACATTAGAAAGATAACATTTGGAACAATATATGGGCATTATGAATTCATGGTAGTCCCATTTAAACAATCAAATGTCCCAACTATTTTTATGTGTTTGATTAATGGAGTCTTCAGGGAGTACCTGGACAAGTTTGCGATCGTGTTCCTAGATGATATGCTCATATATTCTAAATCATAAGAGGAACATGAGAAACATTTAAGAATGGTGTTGCAAGTTTTAAGAGAGCATAAATTGTATGCTAAGCTAAGCGAGTGCACATTTGATCAAAAGAAGGTTCACTACTTGGGGCATATAATTTTAGAGGAAGGGATAGCAATGGATCTCTAGAAGATAGAGGCCATTAGATGATGGCCAACACCAAGAAATGTGACAGAGTTTAGATCATTCATGGGTCTCGTTGGTTATTACTGAAGATTCATAAAGATATTTTCAAAGATTGCAAGTCCGATCACTTCTTTGCAAAATAAGGGAGTGGAATTTGAATGGACTCCCAAGTGTGAAGAGAACTTTCAGTAGCTGAAAGAGATATTGACCAGTTTGCCAATCCTGAAGATTGCAGATCCATATGAATATTTTGTTGTGTGCATTGATGAATGCAAGGAAGGACTCGATGGAGTTTTCAATCAAAAGGATCATGTGATATGCTATGATTCCATAAAATTAAAAGAGCACTAGAAGAATTATGCTACCCATGATCTAGAATCAACAACTATTGTACATGCATTGAAAATGTAAAAACATTACCTCATGGGAAATAAATTTGAACTAAGGACAAACCATTGTGGTCTGAAGCATTTGTTTGGACAATCAACATTAAATGCTAGACAAACTAGATGGCTGAATTTTTTTAGTGAGCATGACTTTGAAATTAAGCATATAAAAGACAAAGATAATCAAGTCGCTGATGCACTCAACAAGAGAGCTCATAAAACACATATTGCAACCATCAACATGTACACGACTGATATGAAAGATAATATTATTGAAGCTACAAATTCAGATCAACATTATCTAAAAAAAAAAAAAAAACATTACATCAATATAATTTTTAGCAAAGATTTAATTCTTATGAGCTGAAAGAAGATGAAATTATTGTGTACAAAGGCAAATTACATGTGCTGAATTCCAATGAGATGAAAAATGTAGTGTTGAAGAAAATGCATAATGTGCCATATGTTGGGAACCCAGGATATCAGAAGAGAGTTGCAGCTGTAAGAAGCCAATACTTTTGAATAGAGATGAATAAATAAGTGGCTAATTACATAGCCATATGTCTAGAATACCAGAAAGTGAACACTGGACATATGCATTCAGTTGGATTGTTGCGGCCATTGCCCATTCCAAAATGGAAGTGAGAAGTTGTTACAGTTGATTTTATTACAAAGCTACCCAAAACAATGAAGCAACATGATTACATCATGAACAAAGTTACAAGAACTCAAAAACAAGAACTTTGGTTCAAAAAAACCATATATTTGTGTCAAAAACACCAAAATCAACCCCCATTTCAAAAAATGGTGCTACCGATAGCACCCATTTTTTGCAGGGTGGTTAAAATTGTGACTTAATTGAAACAATTGCCTCGATCATTGTCTTGACAACAATATCATTGCATAAAATTGAGCCTCAAATCAAAAAGTACTGCTACTGGTAACACCTCTCTTATTTTTAGAGTTAAAATTGCGCTTTAATTGAAACAATTGCCTCGATCACTGGTACTGTCTCGAGCAAAGAACTTCAAATTAACTTGTAAATCGAAAGTGGTATTTTATTTATTAATCCATTTTATTTTATTTTTTAAATTTACATTTAAAAAATGATTACATTGAAAAAAGAAACTCCACATACATGTTTCTTTTTTCTTTAAAGCGAAAAACACAACTTTCTATTTAATTTTTTTTGAAAGAACAAAAACACATTCTTAAAAAAAACACATTTTTCTTAAAAAAACAAATTTATTAATGAAAAAACATTTTTTTAAAAATGAAAAATTCCCTTATTGAATGAAAATACACAATTTTTACATGAAAAACACAATTTTTTTTTTAATGAAAAAAGAAGATTTTTTTAATGAAAAAAATGATTTTTTTTAATGAAAAAAATGATTTTTATTTTGAAAAAGTTTAAAAATTGAAAAAAAAACAAAATATAATTGAAAACATAAAACATTAATAACATATAACATTTATAAAATATAACATTAAAAATATTTATAACATATAACATTAATATAACATAAAAAAAAATATAACATATAAAATACAACATAAATCATATAAAATATAAAATATAATATAGCATATAATATATATCATAAAATATAAAGTATATAACATTAAACACATATAATATAAAATATAAAATATATAACATAAAACATATAATATCAAAATATAACATATAAAACATAACAAAATACCAAATAACATATAAAATAACTATCAAAATATAACATATAAAACATAACAAAATACCAAATAACATATAAAATAACAAGGGAAGGGGGAGGCAAGGCGGTGATGCTCGACATCACTCTCCCCCTTTTACAGACTCGATAGCTTAAAGTAAGATTTTCTGATAAGCTAGGATCACTTAATGGGTGCAAGACTTAGAGCATACTTCACCAATACAAACTCTATAAACTCAGAATAGACTCAGACAAACTCTCTCCCAAAACCCAATGCCCCCAAACGAGACCCGAGCTCCTCCTTTTATAACGTTCATAGAAGGTTATTGGTAAGAGAGAACCTATGAGTATTGGTCAAAAGTATAAGTACTATAGGGTCTATGTTCTTTATAGTCGATGGGGCAACTGGGACTACAACTGTTATCTCGTCCCGTGAGAGTCCTGTGGACATAAGGGGACCCATCCAACTTTTATGGATGACAATGACTTAGATACAAAGTAAATGATTCATCACAATCCCATGAAAATATTTCTTTATAATAATATATACACAACGAAGATTTGTTTCGTGAACCCACTAAAACTGACTGGCACTAGTGCCGACCAATAAGACTTTACAATCATAGTGAGATGACCCACTATGCTTTCCATCAACCGTTCAATCATAAGGTATAATATTTGTCAGAAGAACTTGGGGAAAAGTGTGCTGCTGGCATTGGTGGTAATGAATTGAAGGACTTGTAGAAGGGAGACCCCATCATTGGTGGCACACGTTCATAATTTACTTTTAAATTGATAATACAGAGGATTTGGTGGCTTATAAAATTTTAAATGTAAAGTACTTCTGCAATATGTGATACCAAATCAAAACCATGCATCAGACTTAGCAACTTCTTCCAACTCTGATTTGAGCCATAGGATAAATTCTTGAGGATTTACATTTCCAAACTCTTCAGTTATAGGACAATATTTGTACATGAATATATAGAACCATCCACTCCAATGTTTCCTATGGATGGCGCTACATTCAAATATGAACCATATGCATCCTACATGCTTAATGTACAACATGATATTACCGTAATCCTTATACCAGAACCAAGGTTCATGCAAAATGATGTATCTTTGACCAACATAAGATTCAAATTGAATTACTCCTTGATACATCTTTGGAGATTGACGAAAATACCAGATATTTGACTCACTATTATTTCCATTATTAACCCATTTATGGAGAATATTCTCATAACAAGGACAAGACCTAATCATCCTAGACACACTCAAAACAATAACAAACTGTACAATCGTTACTTACGAGGACCCAATGAAAACCTTATGGTGCAGGATGCATAGGTTGGATAGAAGAACCAACTTCTCTAGAGATTATCTTGTAGAGTTCCTGCAGAAACCCCAATAGATCTAGAATTCTAGTTAAATTGAACACATACAATTTGTTGATATTCAAGAGACGAGATAAAGTTTTTGCTCCATAAATCAGAGAATTATATTAATAAAAAATAAATATACATGAGCAACCAACCTAAAAAAGAAGAGAGGAGGGGAATATATAGAATTTCCAACATAGAAATTCTAGTAAAAAAAGCTAGAAAAAGCTAAAATATGTGTCATATACTAAGGGAGACCACATAGTTTGACCTAGACCAGTAAAGACACACGCCACACACTCATTAATGCACACAAGAGTCAAGTGGTGCGCATTAGCTCACTTAACTGACAAGAGAAGTAGTTCCAACTCACTTAACTGACCCGAAATAGCAGTTACTAATAATAGTAAAGGTAAAAATCATTAATTAAGGAATAAATCTCTCACTCAAAGAGGAGGTGCGCATTCCCCAATAATGGATGAGTTTTTTCATAGGGGATTTGGAATAAATCAAGAATAAATCAAGAAAATCAAGAACCGAGAGTTGAGTCTTGATCTAAAAATAGGAGTTTTCCCTAAAATCTAGGGATGAGGCGCCCTTCTTCTCTATGTGGCCAAATTAGGTGAAATAAAGTGTGATGGAATGTATTAACCAAGATCTAGGAGTCTAAGCTAGGTATAAACTAATGTAATTTAGGGTTATGCTCCAACACCCCCCCTTAAGCCTAACTGTAATGACAAAAAATTTGAGTCCCGTCAACTTGGCCATTTTAGGTACTCATTACATAAAAAAACTTCTCATGAAAAGAGGAAAGAGGAAAAACCTCTTGGGAAAAAACCCCCCCACAAAAGAGGAAAAAAACGCTGAGTGGCCAAAAGTGACCTACTCAGCTGTCTCCACCACTCCAAGCACGGCTCTTAGTTCTGAAAATTTCTTTTCAGTGAAGGACTTAGTGAAGATGTCTGCAACCTGTTGCTTTGTGAGGCAGTACTGTAGTGAAATGACTCTGTCACGGATCAACTCGCGGATGTAATGCATGTGAATCTCCATGTGCTTGGTCCTCTGCCTCTGAACTAGATCAATCGATATCTGAATGGACCCCTAATTGTCACAAAATATGACAATCGAAAGTGGATACTGAATACCAAACTCGGAGAGAAGCCCCTGCAACCAAACAGCCTGTGTAGCTGCATTCACTGCACCTCTATACTTTGCCTCTGCTGTAGATAAAGAAATCGTGGATTGCTTCTTGCTAGACCAATAGAATGGCCTTGAACCAAAGCTGAAAACATAACCAGAGGTGGACTTGCGGTCTGTACCATCGCTATCCCAATTAGAATCTGTGTACCCAATCAGTGAAAGTGGGAAATATGTAACATAAAAGATACCAAAACTGGAAGTATCTTTCACATATCTAAGGATTCTCTTTGCAGCTTTCCAGTGAAGCTCATGAGGCTCCTGCATATATCTGGAACAAACTCCTACTGCAAAAGAGATATCAGGTCAGGTGTGAGTGAGATACAACAAACTCCCAACCAACTGCCGATACAGTGTACTGTCCACCAAAGGTGTAGTACCCGCATCCTCAAATCTAACCCCCGAAAGAAAGAGAGATGTTGCTGGATTTCATTCTGTCATCTGAAAGCGGAAAAGTAGATATGATGCATACTTAGACTGTGCCATCTTGATCCCCGAAGTAGACTGAGAAACTTCAAGACCAAGAAAGTAGTGCAAAATTCCCAAATCTGTCATGGAAAATCGATCGTGCAATGCTGATTTTGTCGAATCAATAGCTGAAGTAAGGTTCCTTGTCATCAGTAAGTCATCTACATAAAGTACTATAAACAAAAGGGAATCATCATGCTGCAACAAATAAACATTCGGATCAGATTTTCATCAAATGAATCCAATGGAAAGCAAGAAAGAATCCATCTTTGCATACAGGCTCTGGGAGCCTGTTTTAGGCCATACAAAGATTTCTTTAATCTGCAAACGAGGGAAGAGTTCTAAATGTATCCCTATGGCTACTCCATATAAATATCCTCCTTGAGATATCCATGAAGAAATGCACTCTTCACATCCATGTGATGAACTTCCCATCTGCGAGAAGCGACAATGGCCAAAACTAGTTGAATGGAGTCCATTTTTACAACAGGTGCAAATGTCTCTCTGTAGTCTATGCCATGTACCTGTGAGTATCCTTTTGCGAAAAGTCAAGCTTTTTACTTTCTAATCTCACTATCTGCAACAATATTTGTTCGATATATCCATCGGCATCGAAAAATCTTTCTTCCTTTCGGAAGTGGAACCAAGTCCCATGTGTTGTTGTCCATAAGAGCAGAGTACTCTCAATCCATGGCAGCCTCCAAAAATGGGTTTCCAACAGCCTTAGAATGTGAATATGGATCTAAACCAAGTGTCATATAGCAATGTATGGGCACCAATGGTTCCGTGGCATCCAGGGCTTGAGGAGCCCCAAAAAACTGTGATCTAGTCCTTCTTGTATCCGCAGGATCACCGATTAGTTCACCCACATCTTGCAGGGTTTTCTCTGCCCAAGTTGGCAACTAAGTTGGATCAGCCATGAACTACTCCTCATCCTCTGTATCAGACCCAAAAGTCTGCTTTGAAGTGCTCGAAGAAGTTTCTGACTCCTACTCATCAGTGACAACAAGCGGTTCCTCGGCAGGGTTTTCTGAAAAATCATGCAATGATTCTTCTTCAAATTTCACACTTCGAGCTAGAATGAACTTTTCAGTGTGAGAGTCTAGCAATATATATCCTTTGACACCTTCAGGATATCCAACAAATATGCATTCAACACTTTGAGGCTCCAAATCCTTCCTGTTATCTGTCAGAATGTGAGCCCATGCTCGTGAACCAAAAATGCGAAAGTGCGACACTTTCAGTTTCTTACCGTTCCAACATTCAAAAGGAGTGGTGCCTTTGAGTGATTTGTGAGGAACTCGGTTCTGAATGTATGCTTCACAATTAATAGCTTCAACCCATAGCTTGGGAGATAATGATTTCGACTGTAGCATACAATTGGCCATCTCTTTTAAGGACCCGTTTTTCCTCGCCGCAACACCGTTCTGCTGTGGTGTATATGGCACCGTGTGTTGTAGTTGTATACCTGCATCAATACAAAGTTGTTGCACATCTTTGTTGACATACTCCCCCCCATTATCAGTACAGAGTATCTTAATCTTACACCTAGACTTATTCTCAGCAAGTTCTTTAAATTCTATAAGGCATTCAAATACTTCTTATTTTAATTTAAAAAAAAATACCCAAGTAAAGCGAGAGAAATCATCTATGAAGGTGAGTACATATCGAGCCTTACTGATTGAAGGATGTGGGAATGGGCCCGTGATGTCACTGTGAATCATCCCAAGAGGTGAAGAAGCTCTTTGTGCCTTCCATTTTTCAAACTTTTTCTCTGGATGCTTGCCAAGAATGCATCCTTGACATACACCGCTTGTGAATTTAATAGCTGACAATCCTTCTACCATGTTTTCCTCGCTGAGTTGATGCAAGTAATTATAGTTTAGATGGCCAAATATTTCATGCCATAACCTGCTGATATTATTATATTATGACATAAATATAGTGCTAATAGATTTATGAACAAAGTGGGAGAATAAATACAAAGGAGAACCGTGATCTCCAATTCCATGTGCAAGCTGTGAGCCTATGGAAATGTTGGTAATCACTGTGGAGTCCGGAGTGAACTCCACCTTCCTTCCAGAGCCAGAATGAGTGATCTGATATATCGAGAGAAGATTTGCGGACAGAGAGGGAACATGAAGCACATTTGTGAAGCAACCCCCTTCAAGATCAACAATTCCTTCTCTGCACACCTTTGCGGGTGTGGCATCTCCCAAGTAAATTGGGGATCTGGTGCTTTCATCGATGGAGGAAAATTCATCTTTTGATGCAGCCATATGATTCGATGCACCTGAATCAAGGATCCAAGTTGATGGAGTGGATGTGACAGCCATTAAAGCATGACCATCTCGTGCTCTCCCTCCCGTTTTGTTATCATCTTTCTTCTTTGCATTTTCGGGCACCGTGAGATTGTGCTGCTGCAATTGCTTAGCCATCTCATCGATAGTATTCCTCATGCAATTTTTTTCGGGATGAAAACCTTTGGAACATTAGATGCAAAGTGTTCTTTCCTTCTTCTTCTTACCCTTAGGCTCAGAAGAGTTCTCTGAAGATTGTGAGGATCTCTCCTTCTTTGATTCAGGAAATTTACCCTTTCCTTTTTGCTTGTCTTTTCCACTGCTCTTTGGAGCATTAATAGCTGCAAGTGCTTGGTTCTTGGAATGCTTGATGGCACCCATTTGGACTAACTTAGATTTCTCTTGAGTCAATTCTGCAATGAAATCATTCAATGGAGGCATTTTCCATGTTTCCTGAGTCAATTTAGATGCTTGAAAAGACGATACAAATACAGAATATTCAGGGCCCAAGTTCGAGAGAATTGAAAGGATGAGGTGATCTTCCTCTTTCTTGACTCCACATGAATTAAGTTCAACGAGGAGGGATTTGAACTTGGTGAAGAATTCTTGCAGGTTGCTGAAATGAATTGGACTTAGGGATATGATTTCATTCTCCAGTTGATGCACTCTCATTGCATCCTGCTTGCCGAATAGTCCTTCCAATGTGGTCCAGACCACATCGGGAGTAGTGGCTCCACTGACATGAAAGAGGAGATCTCTGGAAATTGATAGGCATATCAACCCAATTGATTCATCTAATTTATTGAAATACTTGATCTTCTCCGCTGCAATAGTCGGTTCTTTCTCCGTTCCCATTGTTACCCTATAAAGCCCTTTGCTTCGGAGGAGTAGAGAGACCTCTGTCTTCTATTCGAAGTAATTGAAAGGATTTAGAACGAGTTTTGTGGGCCAAGAGAGATGATACATTGCTTCTTTCTACGCCTCCTGATGATCTATACCTGCAAATAAAACCGTGTACAATCCACTAGATTCAATCTAGCTCTGATACCATGTAGAGTTCCTGTAGAAACCCCGATAAATCTAGAATTCTAGTTAAATTGAACACATACAATTTGATGATATTCAAGAGATGAGAGAAAGTTTTTGCTCCATAAATCAGAGAATTATATTAATAAAAAATGAATATACATGAGCAACCAACCTCAAAAAGAAGAGAGGAGGTGAATATATAGAATTTCTAACATAGAAATTCTAGTCAAAAAAGCTAGAAAAAACTAAAATAGGTGTCATAGGCTAAGGGAGACCACATAGTTCGACCTAGACCACTAAAGACACATGTCACACACTCATTAATGCCCACAAGAGTCAAGTGGTGCGCATTATCTCACTTAAGCTCACTTAACTGACAAGAGAAATAGTTTCAACTCACTTAACTGACCCGAAATAACAGTTACTAATAATAGTAAAGACAAAAATCATTAATTAAGGAATAAATATTTCACTCAAAGAGGAGGTGCGCATTCCCCAATAATGGATGAGTTTTTTCATGGAGGAGTAGGAATAAATCAAGAATAAATCAAGAATAAATCAAGAAAATCAAGAAAATCAAGAACCAGGAGTTGAGTTTTGATCTAAAAATAACAATTTTCCCTAAAATCTAGGGATGAGGCGCCCTTCTTCTCTATGTGGCCAAATTAGGTGAAATAAAGTGTGATAGAATGTATTAACCAAGATCTAGGAGTCTAAATTAGGTATAAACTAATGTAAGTTAGGGTTATKCTCCAACACATCTTTATTTCCTTCAGCTTCTCATTTGGATTCTCTGTACCGACTTCTCTGGTTAGTAGATCTACAATACAATTATCCTTTCCAAGTTTATATTCTATGTTAAAGTCATAACCATMTAACCATAGAATCCAACACAAAACTCTATTATTACCTTGCTCCAATAATCTATGATTGAGAGCATTCCCTTCATGTGTTTCATATCTGTTCTGACAGTGAAATGTACAGGTTTTATGAACAATTTGAATCTTTTGATCCCATTTTTAACTGCTAAAATTTCTTTATGAGAGGAAGGGAAATTAACTTCTACAACTTTAAAACACCTTGAAGTAAACATGCACAACTTTTCTCTAGTACTATGTTTCTGCAATAAAACATTTGCCCAAACTTTGTTTGAAGCATCTGTTTCAAGGATAAAAGGATAATTCATGTCAGGAAGATGCAATTTTGACAAGTTTTGAATTTTTCGCTTGATAATTTGGACTGCGTTTGTCATATTTTCATTCCATGGCATTTCGTTGCTCAATCTTTTTTGCAGACTTTTCACATCTTTGGCTTGGTTCTCATCAAATTTCCTGATATAATTCAAGCTACCAAGGAATCTCTGCAGTTGCTTTTTGTCAAGGATGACGTCTGAAAATCCAGATAAAGCTTTAAGTACATGCTCCTACATTTCAATCTTACCTCGAGACAAGATTAATCCAAGATATTCTATCTTGGTTTTGCAAATTCTAGATTAGACTTGCTGAGGGAAATTCCACATTTGTAGATTCTTTCATAAACCTTTTCAAGATGTTTTTTGTGCTGATTCATATCTATAGAGAAAACAAGAATATCATCAATATAAACAATTACAAAATATAGATCTTTGAATATATCTTCCATCCATTTTTGAAATTCATAGGAAGCATTTTTAAGTCCAAATGGAATGACTCACCATTGGTATTGTCCATGTGGAACCACAAAAGCTGTTTTTAACATGTCTTTAGGAGTTATTCCAATTTTCGAAAATCCACTTTTAAGATCAAATTTACTGAATACATTATTGCTACCAATCTTAGCAAACAATGCATATTTAGATGGCAATGGGCATCAGATGGGAAATAGATCTTTGTTGAGGTCCCTATAATTTATAACCATTCTTGGCTTGCCTCTTTTCTTCTTAGAATGTTTATTTACATAGAATGCAGGACTAGCCCATGGACTGCAGGTAGGTTCTATTAATTTTCTATTTAGAAATTCTACAATCTCTGCTTTGCAATACTCTAGTTTTGAAGGAGACATATGGTTAGCAGATGCTTTCTGAGGTTTGTTAGCATAACCTTCATTATATGACAGATCTACAAAGTATTGCTCTATGATCCAGAATGCATTTGGATAATCTAATGTGCATTCAATTTCTATCTTTTGTTTGATAGCATGAATTATTTCTAGCCCAAGAAGATTTGCATGCCTGATAATTTTATTCAATATGGCTAACTTTTCTACAGAGATTTCAATTTCATCAAAAACAATCATTCTATCTTGCACTCTATTTTCATATGATTCTTTACTCATAATTGTTATAATTTTCCCTTGGACAGTGAATGTAACTTCATTAGGTCCAAATTTCATGGGTAGATATTTGTTTACAAAGTCATGGCCAAGCAAGATATCAGATCATATGTCAAAGTTATACAAATTTACAATTATTTTGACTCCATTTAGATAGAGAGGGAAATTTGGAGCAAAACCTTTGATTGACATGTTTTTTAGTTAACAACTGTAAAGTATGTTTGAATAGGTTGTCGATAGTATTCAGGTATGACACCAAATCTAGCACAAGATCACATTGCTCCGATATCTAGCTATGCATCTAAGGAATATGGATTATAACCCGATGCCTTGATATCTACTGTGACGATGAGCCTATCATTGAAACCTTTACAGTCAAGATTTAGGGTCGTTATTGATTGATCATCAAGAACCAAAAAACGTGCTTCTTTTTTTGTCATTTTGGACTGGTTTTGCAGATCAAACAATTCATCTAATCCTTGGTTCATCTCTTGTTCCTGAATATGTTCAAGCTGTTTTTTTCAGTTCTTCTAACTCTGCTTTGCCAGTTTTGACAGAGTTTAATATTTGCTATATCAAGAACTTATTTTCTTTTATCATTTCTTCCTTATCCTTGATCCGTTTTTTCAAAATTTCTTTAGAACTAAATTGTGTCCAATCTTATATTTATTAAGGTTGGTTGTCATTGATGTCAACCTTTGAAGAAAGTCCGGTAGCGAATTCCGGTAGCACAAAGGTTTGGGTAATAGACCCAAGGTTGTTTCATGTATAATGGTATGAGTTTTAATATATTTTAAGGTAATACTATTCTATATGGATAGTACATGTCATTCCATTTCTGATGGTATGTGGAACGTCACATAACTCCTCACGGTTAGAGAGTTATGGCCATCAGAAGTTGGAGAACCTAGGTTTGGGTAATGGACCCAAGTTTGTTTGATGGATAATGGTATGAGTTTTTATATATTTACAAATAATAATATTCTATATGGATATTACATGTCATGCCATTTCTGGTGGTATGTGGAATGTCACATAACTCTTCACGGTTTGAGAGTTATGGCCTTACGAAGTTGGAAGACCCTCATATGTCATCTAGAAGCCCCAAAAGGTCAAAGTAGTCAAAGTGGTTTAAGAGATTTTATAAGGTAAATAATAAAGTGAAGTGATGAGTGTACTATAGTTCAAAGTGAATACAAAAGAAATTATTTAAATAATAAATTTAATGGAGAAATTAGAAGTGGGTTAACCCTAAAATAAGGAAAGTGGGCAAAGTGACCTAGAAGATGCTTCTAAGAAAGCTACTTGGCGAGTATAAATAAGAGGCAAGACTCTCTCATTTTACATCACACTTGAGAATATTGAATATCTATAGGTGACTGAGGTAACCAAAGGATATATAAGCCAAATTTCAGAGGGAAGGTGAAGAAAAGAAGGCTGGAATTCAAGGGAGGATAAATTCTTTTGATGATGTTTTCTAAGGTATGTTATTTACAAGTCATCTCACCATTTTCGCAATAATTTTTTTTCTAGAATGATTCAGACTATTAAATTGATATGAAATTGAGGAAACATATTCAAGTATCTGTGGTAAAAATTTTAGCTTATGGGTCGTATTTTTGGAGTTACACCCCATGGAAAATAAGGTTTGTGGCTAGTCCTGAAACTAGTCTAAAACATGTGTTTCAGGTAAAAATGTCATAACTTCTTCATAACAAATCCAAATTCAGTAAGACCAAATGTTTTGGTTAGAGTACATCCTGTAGTATTATGTGTAACATTTTTAGACCCATTCAACAAATATTCTATGCGAGGCACGCTCTACAAGGTCACTCTCTAGAATAAACCATCTTTCAGCGAGGTATGCCATTTTTGCTATAACTCCTTTTCTAAGGGGTTCCAAGTAGTGACACCTGGAGGAATTGCACAAAACAAACTGAAGAATACTGTGTACTATTTTCATATCTTTATTCATTACAGGTACATAGTTATGAGTATTTCAAGTTAGGGTTGTTGACTAATCCCAAACTAGTCATGTGAGACTAAATAAAAGTTTGATGAAAATGCTAATCTCTTGTTGTGAAAGTTAAGGAAGGTTTGCAAGTATGTGATCATATACACCAGGTCTATTACAGAGTTTCAAATAATATTTGGATGATGAAATTGATGAGGGATTTTGGTTAAGGTACATGTTGGGTACATGGTTGAGACAAGTAGTTGATGAGTTGGCACATACATGAGGTGTATAGTTGATGATGTTGGTACATATATATGATTCATAATTGATGAGTAGTTGAAACATGATTGGTACATACTCGGTACATGGTTGGATGCACTTGTTTATGGTACAAGTTGATTACAGGTTGTTTGGTACAGGTTGGTGCATGGTTGATGCACTTGTTTATGGTACAAGTTGATTACATGTTGAGGTACATGTTAATGCATGGTTTAGGTTTATTGGTACAGGTTTACAATGGTATATCTCACAGTGATAGTGTGACAGTGGTTCCATCATCCTACTTCTACTTCAGGGCAGTTGGACGGGGCAAGGATAGGTGGTTGTAGCTGGAGAACATAGAGGGTTGTAGCCTCCTTCTGGTTGTAGCCAAAGAATAGGGGAGTTGGGGATTCCCTCAAGTTGTAGCCTGAGAAACAAGGGGGTTGGAGCCTCCTTAGTTGTAGCTGAAAAACAAAGGAAGTTGGTGCTTCCGATGAATGTAATTCTTCAAGACATATAAGAAAAATCATTCCGTGGTCTTCTCCCGCTTTGGGTTTCCACGTAAAACACTAGTGTACTGTGTATGTGTGATTGTTCATTTGTTCATTGCTTAGTTACTCTGCAGTTATTGGATGATAATGCTACATTGATATAACACTTGGATTATATGGTTAAAAATGATTAAATTTCTCTTTTATTGATTCACTCCCCCTCTCAGTAATCCAACAATTAGTATTAGAGCAAGTTCTTTTAGAAATCAGCTTAATCACTGAAAGGTAGATCATGGAGAACAACAAATTGTATGAAAATGGAATACTATAATTCAATGGACAAAAGTATGCATTTTGGAGCATAAGGATGAAAACATATATACAGGCACATGGATTTGAAATTTGACAATCAATTGTAGATGGATACCCAACACTAGTAGTTTCGCCAACAAATGACAAAGCAATGAAACTCGGTCAAATAATTCCAAAGCAATGAAACTCGGTCAAATAATTCCAAAGCCAAAAATGCATTTCTGAATGGTCTTAGTGAAACAATATTCACCAAAGTTGCGCATTGTAAATCCGCTAAAGAGATTTGGGACAAACTTCAAAATATTTATGAAGGAGATTCAAAATTCAAAGAAATAAAGCTTCAAACTTACAAAAATCAGTTCGAACAACTTAAGATGAAGGAAGATGAGAATATTGCAGCTTACTTTTTATGAGTTGATGAAACAGTAAATGCATAGGATTGAGAGAAGAAATCAAAGAATTTATAATTGTTCAAAAAGTACTAAGATCTCTTCCTATGAGATTTGACCCTAAGATATCAGCACTAGAAGAAGGATCAGATCTAAACTCAATAAGCATGGACGAATTACATGGAATCTTCACAGCATATGAAATGAGAACCGAACAGGAAAATCCAGATATAAAAGAAGCACCATTCAAAGCATTCAAAAAATCAAAGCAAAAGGGAAGGAAAAAATAAGAACATAGCAGCAACAGTGACGTCTCAGAAGATGATGAAGAAGTGACCAACTTTGTCAAAAGACTGAACAAGGGAACTGACAGTAGGTATAAAGGTAAGCTTCATTTAATTTGTTTTAATTATGATGGTATTGGTCATTTTGCTAACAAATTTCCTTATAAGAAAAAAATAAATGATGAAGGTTACTTAAAAGGCAAACAAATATAAAGGCAAAAGAACCACAAAGAAAGTTTTCAAGAAAATCTTATGCAGCAAAGAAGACATCTCATCATCAGATGAAAATGAAGTCAGTGACAATGAGACAAAAATAGTTCTATTCATGGTAGTAGAAGACTCTGATAAAGAAGATCCCGAAGAAGAATATGAAGAAGCTGAAGAAGAATATGAAGAAGTCAAAGAAGAAATTGAAGAGGCAGAAGTTGACTACTGAGAGGAATTAATGTGTGCCATTAAAGTTATCAGAAGAGAAAAGAAGAAAAACAAGAAACTACAAGCAGATCTAGACAAGAAATAAGACACTCAAGAACTAGAACAAATGATCACAAATTTGAAGGTTCAAATAGAAGAAGATAAAATAATTGAAGAAACACTCAAAGAACAACTAGATGAAAAAGACAAGATCATTGGAAATTTGGAAGCAGAGATTGTCACATTAAGGAATGATCTTCAAAAGAAAAATATGAAGAACAACTCAAAAGTTTTGGATGACATTATCAATAGTAAAAAATATAATCATGACAAGTCTAAACTTGGATACAATCATACAGAAAAAAGATAAAGCTCCAAAACAACAGAGCAAGAAACATATCCAAAAATCTTTGCAGAAACAATCAAGGGGGATAGAAATATCTACAAGGAATATTACATGGACACTCCTCCACCGAGAAGATTCAGATTTTAGAATCAACAACCGACAGATAGGCCTCAGAAAGAAGAAGAATCATAAGAGTACCTCATTTCAGAAGATCTTCAACTCCCAGGTATCAAACTATCTTTTTTGGTTTATGTTATGCATGTAATAATTTTGGACATAAAGCTGTGAATTGCAAAGCTAACAACAGGAACAAAAACAACTTTGAAAGTCATACACAAAGGGGTTATCCAAGAAGGCCTAGTGAAACACAGAGAATAAGTTACAATAGGTTTGAATCTTTGAGCACTGAAGTGGAATGTTACAAATGCAATAATTTTGGACACATGACAAAATATTGCAGAATGACAGTCCCTCCTAGAGAACCACAACAAAATAACAACAGTCACAGACAAGAACCTCAGAAAAGGATATTGATAAGAAATCAGGATCAATATAGCAATGAAGAATGCACACTCGCTCTACAAGCTAAGCAAAAGAAACGTGGTTGGTATGTTGACATTGGGTGTTCAAAAAACATGACAGGTGATAGAGACAAGTTTCTTACATTATGAAAGGAAAGAGATGGATCGGTCTTCTTCGTAAATGATGATTCAGCCAAAATCATTGGAAAAAGGCACAGTCAGAATTGGGAACAATAATACAAAGGAAGAAAATGTTCTACTAGTAGAAGATATGAAACATAATATTATAAGTGTGAGTCAAATGTGTGACCAAGGTCATAAATTTACTCTCGATTCACAAAAGTGCGAGATAAAAAAAGAAGGTTCAGGAAAATTGATTGCTACAGTTGCGAGAACTTCAAACAACATATATGTGTTAAGTGAAATTGGAAATGAAAACTGTTGTCTAGGAAAGGAAGATGAAAGTTGGATATGGCACAGAAGAATGGGTCACATACATTTTGATAACCTTGTCAAAGTCAACAAAATATAAGTAATCAGAGAAATTCCCCAGATCACCAAACCAACCAACACTTTATGCAAGCATTTTCAACAAGGAAAGAAAACAAAGACCATGTTCAAATCAAAGGAATATTCAACGACAAGACCACTGGAAATTGTGCATACTGATTTAGTTGGACCAACTACAACAAATGGATTAAAAGGTGAGAAATACTTTATGTTATTAGTTTATGATTATACAAGAATGACCTCAGTTTGCTTTCTCAAGAATAAGTTAGAAGCTTTTGAAAACTTCAAGATCTACAAGGAAATGGTTGAAAATGAAATGGATTCAAAAATCAAATGTTTGATATCTGATGATGGATGAGAGTTCACTTCAAAGGAATTTATGGACTACTGCAACAGTCATGGAATAAAAAGATAATTCTCCGTTGCTAGGACACCTCAACATAATGGAGTTATTGAAAGAAAGTACAAGACAGTACAATAAATGGCTCGAACAATACTAATGGATTCCAAATTGACAGATATTTTTTGGACATAGGCAGTGCATACAACAATTCACATTCAAAATAGAATAATGCTCAGAAACAACACTGAAAAAACTCCTTACAAGCTATGGAAGGGAAGACCAACAAATGTAAAGCATTCAGATTTTTTGGAAGCAAATGCTACATCAAAAGAGAAGATGGAAGAATGAGAAATTTTGACTCTCATGTGGACAAATGAGTACTTGTTGGTTACTTAAGTACAAGAAAAACATACAATTATTACAACCTAAGATTGAACAAAGTGGTGGAAAGCATCAACGTAACAATTGATGAAACAGGTAGACAAGAATTAAAGGAAAAAGAAAATGAATCAATGGAACAACTTTATGAAGAAGAAACAAAAGATGAAAAAGAAGTGGAAGACGAAGAGGATCCAACAAAAATAGAAGAGCAAGTTCAACAAGTAACTCCAAAAACACCTAGCATACGAGTACAGAAGAATCATCCTTCAGATCAGATTATCAGAAACAAAGACGCAGGAGTTGAGACTAGAAGAAGAATCTGTTCACTTGAACAAATGCACCTAACACTCGCATATACGATTGAACCAACCTATTTTGAAGAGGCCAGCAAGGATGAATTTTGGAACAAGACCATGGATGAAGAATTGAATCAAATAGAGAAAAATGACAATTGAGAATTGGTTCCAAGACCAAAGGATAAGAATGTGATCGACACAAAGTGGGTATACAGGAATAAATTGAATGAATATGGATATGTTACAAGGAGCAAAGCTAGATTGGTATATAAAGGATATGCACAGGTTGAAGGAATCGAATTTGAAGAGACATTTTCCCCAGTTGCCAGAATGGAAACAATCTGATTGCTTTTAGCTTATGCATGCTCCAAAAATATTAAAGTGTATCAGATGGATGTAAAATCAACTTTTCTGAATGGAGAACTTGAAGAAGAAGTCTACATTGAACAACTAGAAGGATTTCAGTTGTCAGAGAACACAGATTATGTGTGTAAATGAAAGAAGACCTTGTATGGTCTAAAACAAGATCCTAGAGCATGGTACTCTAGACTGGATAAATATCTACAACAACCAGGTTTTAGAAAATGAAGTGCAGACAACAACCTCTACATCAAGGTAAGTCAAGATAGTATTTTATTAATTGAAGTTTATGTTGATGATATTATTTTTGGTAGTGATGATGACAGGTTAAGCCATAAATTTGCAAATGATATACAAAATAAATTTGAAATGTCATTACTTGGAGAACTATCCTTCTTTTTGGGACTTCATGTTAGAATATAAAAGATGGTGTGCTCATTTTACCATTGACGATACCCTTGTCACCCAACCATAGGCCGAAGCCACCCTCCGAGAACCTTAACCTTGACTGATAATTTCTCCGGAAGCAAACCCTAGGCTAGATAGCCAAACAAAGGGTAACACACCTTTCCTCAAGGATAGCGCATCACAAAAAGCTGATCAGATAGTCCAAACCCTAGCCAAGAGATAGTCCAAACCAACATTGAAACTGGCTGCTGTAGCAGCTGCACCTGCAACACTCCTCCACACGTGCGCACCAAACTGGGAACTGCAGTGCGCAGAACTGGCTCTCTGCAACTTCTAAGATGTGTGAAATGAGAACTGACGCCCTGTATTTATACTGGTTCTACCAGATTTGTTGGAGCCAACTTCTCCTTTTGGATATGTGTCTGTTCAATATATTATTATTATTTCTGGCCAACTTCTTCTCTTTGAGGATAATAACCTAATATAAATTATCTTCTTGAGCTGACAAGACTTCTAGGGTTATTATCCAATCCATTAGGGTTTTCTCTTGCTTTTCAGAGTCTTTCATTCTCGTCAGGTTCACACGTGGAGGTAAATACCTCCCGCAGCTACTATAATATTAACACTCCCTCCTAGCTAGGGAGGTATTACAGGTAATGATCTTGAGCACAAAAACATACCATTTACCCGGTAGCATCAACATAGTCATTTAAACTATCTCATGACTAGATCATGAGCATCACCATCACCATTAACTGCATCATTTCTAGAAACCATACTTCATCTAAGTAATTAGATATGATGCTAGATAAGTCACTCTCACCATAGAGTGATACAAAAGGAGTAAATGCTCTGAACTGTTTTCCGTCTGGAAAATCTTTGTTCATCATGTGTCTGGATGATGATTATCTCCAATAAACTACTGATAGTCTTCAAGGCAATTAGAACAAGGATAGAACACAACTGTGTCTATTCATAGTAGTACATAACTACAATCCAGTGGTACACTACCACACCAAGTAACACACAAGTACTTGATCAACAACGTAAGGTTGCGAACAGTGGAACGTATCCACCACAATAGTCCTCATCTACTGTCATACAGTCTTCATAACAAACATATGATAGCAACCTGCATATAAACAATGTTATGATATAAACTGATTTGTCTGGGCCAATCTTTCACTCACATCTGTGAGCTCTGAAAGAATATCTGCCTCAAAATAGTGGAACATATCCACCACAATAGTCTTCATCTACTGTCATATGATCTTCATAACAAACATTTGATAGCAATCTGCATAGAAACAATGTTATGATATAGACTGAATTTTCTGGGCCAATCTTTCACTCACATCTGTGAGCTCTGAAAGAATATCTGCCTCACGAACAATGGAACATATCCACCACAGTAGTATATCTCTACTGTCTGGAGACAGGTAGTCTCCATGAAAATCATCTGATGCCATCCTGCATAGAAAATATTGTT
>JASDQU010883462.1:34039-47463 GCA_032191745.1 Picea mariana
AAATAAGGAAAGTGGGCAAAGTGACCTAGAAGATGCTTCTAAGGAAGCTACTTGGAGAGTATAAATAAGAGGCCAGGATCTCTCATTTTACATCACACTTGAGAATATTGAACATTTATAGGTTACTAAGGTAACCAAAGGATATCTAAGCCAAATTTAAGAGGGAAGGTGAAGAAAAGAAATCCAGAATTCAAGGGAGGATAAATTCTTTTGATGATGCTTTCTAAGGTATGTTATTTACAGATCATCTCACCATTTTCACAATAAATTTGTTTCTATAAGGATTCATACCGTGAAATTTATAGGCCATTGAGAAAACATATCCAAGTATCCGTGGTAAAAATTTCATCTTGTGGGTCGTTGTATTTTTGGAGTTACACTCCGTGTAAAATAGGGTTTGTGGCTAGTCTTGAAACTAGTCTAAAACAAGTGTTTCGGGTAAAAACGTCATAACTTCTTCATAACAGATCCAAATTCAGTAAGACCAAATGTGTTGGTTAGAGTATAGTCTATCGTATTCCATGTAACATTTTCAGATCCATTCAACAAATATTCTATGTGGGGCACGCTCTACAAGGTCGCTCTAGAATAAGCCAGAATTCAACAAGGTATGCCATTTTTGCTATAACTCCTTTTCTGAGAGGTTCCAAGTCGTGACACCTGGAGGAATTGCATAAAAAAAAATGAAGAACATTGTGTACTATTTTCAGATATTTATTCATTACATGTACATAGTTATGATTATTTCAAGTTAGGGTTGTTGACTAATCCCAAACTAGTCATGTGAGACTAAAGAAAAGTTTGATGAAAATGCTAGTCTCTTGTTGTGAAAGTTAAGGAAGGTTTGCAGGTATATGATCATATACACTAGGTCTATTACAGAGTTACAAATCATATTTGGATTATTAAATTGACGAGGGATTTTGGTTAAGGTACATGTTGGGTACATGGTTGAGACAAGTAGTTGATGAGTTGGCACATACATGAGGTGTATAGTTGATGATGTTGGTACATATTGATGAGTCATAGTTGATGAGTAGTTGACACATGATTGGTACATACTTGGTACATGGTGGGATGCACTTGTTTATGGTACAGGTTGATTACATGTTGTTTGGTATAGGTTGGTGCATGGTTGATGCACTTGTTTATGGTACAGGTTGATTACAAGTTGAGGTACAGGTTGATGCATGGTTCAGGTTTATTGGTACATGTTTACAGCGATATATCTCACAGTGATAGTGTGACAGTGGTTCCATCATTCTAATTCGAATTCAGAGCGGTTGGACGGGGCAAGGACAGGTGGTTGTAGCCGGAGAACATAGGGGGTTGGAGAACATAGGGGGTTGTAGCCTCCTTCTGGTTGTAGCTAGAGAATAGGGGATTTGGAGCTTCCCTCAGGTTGTAGCTCGAGAAACAAGGGGGGTTGGAGCCTCCTTCCAGTTGCAGCTGGAAAAAAAAGGAAGTTGGTGCTTTCAATAAATGTAATTCTTCAAGACATATAAGAAAAAACATTCTGTGGTTTTCTCGCGCTTTGGGTTTCCATGTAAAACAATGGTGTACTATGTATGTGTATGATTGTTCATTTGTTTATTGCTTATTTACTCTGCAGTTATTGGATGATAATGCTACATTGATATAACAATTGGATTATATGGTTAAAAAGGATTAAATTGCTCTATCACTGATTCACCTCCCCTCTCAGTAATCCAACATCTTCTTCATTTAAAGAGTAATATTTGACTGGGACATGATGCTTATTGACATAGGATTTCCTTTGATGCAAGAATATTGGTTCTTCATATTTTTTGTATTTTATGGAAGGCTTTTGTTTAGAATATGTAGAATTCGAAAATGAAGGGAGATGGGATGGATTAGACTCAAAGTCTTTGTCAGTAGGATAATACTCTACAATATTCACTACACTAGGATGTGTGAGATTTGAGAGTTGTTGCTGGAGAGAAGAAATGTCATCACGAAGTTTATTGGCTAGCCTGAAATCACTAGGAATACCAAACATATTGATCTCAGGAATAGAAATAAAATCAATATTATCAGCAGAAGAGGAGGGATTAGAGTCAAAGTCAATAGAGAGATTATTTACAAAAGGAAAATTTTCAATTTCAGAATTAGATGATTCAGTAATGGAAAGATACTCACCATCTGAACGAGTGTCAACTAAATCCCATTCAACCAGATAATAAGCATGTGTGAATATATCCATGAGATTGTGGTGGAATTTATTCTTACCTCATAGAGGACACTGATTTTCCCAGTGGCTAGGCTTGTGACAAATACAACAAGAATATTTTTTATTGGGGATTTGTCTTTTCTTGAAAAATGTTTTCCTAGGTATTTTATCATGTTTAGAGAATTTTTGTGGTTTCTTAAACCCGTACCTTGGTTTGTATGGCCTATATGATTTGTCTTTACATTCTTTGCAGTTGCAATGTTCCCCACAATTTTTCTTCTTGTGTTTAGATCTACCACATCCAAAATGGTAAGTTTCAACAAATATGTCACAGACAGAACCATCAAAACCTAATTGTTTCTTTACATATTTTGTAGTTTTTCTACGCATGCATTCTTTATGCAAAGTAGTCATTATTTGTTCATGCACACTTGCAAGAGAAAGTTCTTCTATGCCAATTTGTTATTCTTCCATTATTTCTCTGACTGGGTAAGGGATCATACCAGGCATTGCAGACACATATTTTCTAAGATATGCGGGGTTACCAGGGTCATAATATTTATACAACAGATCTTGCATAGTACAATAAAATTATGGGAGATCTTTGATATTACACAATTTCTTTGATTCATAAACAAGTCTGAATATAGATGTGTATCAACTTTAGCTTTCCCATAAAATTCATGTACTACCCTTTTTACTAGTTCATCTAGAGGTTTCTAAGATTCCATGATGTGCAGTTTATCAGCTGGATTCAACCTTTACCACCATAGTTTTAAGTTATATGTAAATCCCCAAGTAATTCTTAAGGCTAATTCTCCCCATGTGACTTTGTTTTTGAATATATCCTTTTGTATTTTATCCCAAGAAGATCATCTCTAAATTACTATCATAATTTTTTTTTGGATTTGCAATTCAGATTAGTTATTGATGCTCGATCTGTATTTTCACGACTGAAACTAGAGTGATCATCATAATTTACTGGATCAAATAGAGTTTTTCTGTTTGTTCCATATTTARCATTGCACCATTTTTCCCAGGTAGTTTGCAAAGTTTGACTTCCCTATTCATCAATACTTTTTGGAATATTTTCTTGATTAGCTATAGAAGTTTMAGGTTATTCCCCTTATACAACTTTTATTTCTATCAGTTTTTCAGATAACTGATTTTTCATCATTTGGAGTTTTTCCTATGCCAATTTGACAACATTTTCTATCCTTGGTATTTTAGACTCAGGATTATCAATTAATTTTAATAGGAGGTGTTTTCTTCCCGGGGATGGTTCGGGATAAAAGAAACTTAATCTTTGTTGGTTAATTTCAACCAAGGATAGAAGAGGGGAAGGAGATCATTCTTCTTCTTTTCTTAAGTTGGTTTTTAAGTCAGTTATGATTTCCATGATTATATCCATCTTTTAGATGATTTCTTTTAGATCCTGGGATTGAGTAGTGGAATTGTGTTCTAGATTCCAAGTCTGTACGTATTCCTACAATATGGATTTTTGTCTGCAAAATGTCCTCTGCCATATCATCTATGTTTTGAGCTATATAGACCGATTGGTAGTTAGACAAATTTTACATTATAACTATGTCTTGGGATTTTTCATCATTGACATTTCTATATTGCATAAAATCCATATCCGTAAAAAACTTCCATTTTTGAATTTGGGAGTAAAATTTCCTGGGCCAAGTGATCTTTTTTATTTCACAAGGAGTAACTATCTGAATATAGTCTGGACAATATGAATGTTGTTCTAAATTTTCTTGTTGGGAAGAAGAGGCTAGATGAGATGAAAAAAATTGAGTATTCCTATATTTTTCAAAATATCCTAAATCATATGTAGATCTTGAAGGAGCGAAAGAAGTAGCTTCAAAGAACTTGCAAGATGGATGTCTTATTTTATGGTTAGAGATATGTTCATCTAACTCTATAAATATAGGTATAGAAGAAGTAATAGGCCTCGATCAAATTAGATTTTCAATAGACCTTAAAGTGTTAATTCTAACACTCTGTGATCTTCCTAGTCTTAAAATAAGGCCTTTATCAAACTGGCAGATGATTAATTGATGTGGCTATGTAGGAGGAAGAATCTTTCTTGTAAATTGGTATACTTTTCATTCCATTCTTATGGGATACTTAGTTATGTGAATCCTAGTGTTATTGGGGTAACATTTCCAGGGCCGATCACCACACCTTCACGCGTAGGTTGGGTTAAAAGTTTTGGATTCAAAGTAGGGAAAGATGTTGAAACAAAATGAAACAAAATTGAATATAGGCTTGGAGAAAGTCAAGGATATGTTGATCTGTAAGTGAAAATTGGAATCTCGGGAGGACAAAAGACCAGATTGGACCATTATGCAGAGGGGCCTGAAAACCACCTATTAAGCCATCCTGAAAATTGGTGTGTTGAGAGTTGACAACACAACATAATGAAGACACATTTATTCTTGGTATGACCAATGTATTAATATCGAACTGGATAATTTCTAGATGTAAATATTGAAATCCTTGTTCTAGATCCCATTCAATATATTCTCGACGGAGGAGAGATATCTGATATATTGGTTCGAATAAAGAGATAACAACATTTGTAGAAACATAACAGATAAGTGTAGATGCTCTGAATTTAAACATTGGCATATCATAAATTTTATCAGGACTGATCTCAGGAAGAGACCAGTTAGGACTTGGTTCAAATTCCCGAGCTATCACTCTTGTATTATATAATGGATCAGACTTCCTTGAACTGATTAAAATTCTAAACCAAGGATGTTTCTTCTTTTGAACATCTTTTGATAAATCAAACGACTAGTTTGATACAAACCGATAATTTTCCATTGCTATTCTACTGCAAACTTCAACTAAACAGTGCACAACCAGGTAAGATAACAAATAACAAAAGGAATACTGAATGGAACCTGAATAAATAAGCTTAACCAACACCACACTCCCACTCAAATTATACAACTAAAATATGATTCAAAGACTTTGCTCAACAACAATCTCCACTCCCACATATTCTGTCTAATTACCACGTCTTGGTTGATATGCTTATTGTATATATGGCTCAAATATTAACACATAATGGATGAAAAAAGAAACTTGAATTTTATTCATCAAAAGATATTTAGATATGCATAAAACTTCAGATAGCATTGGACCCTAAATCCAGAAGACTCCGACAAATGTTGTACTCAGTAGCCTAATAACATGTGAACCATAGGTTGACAACAACCACTTATGGGAGATAGGGGCTTATGCCACGAGGTGGAAAGGGGGGAGGGCGATGATGGGAATCACTCCCTCCCCTCTTCCCTTGTTTCAACATCTCCCCCTCCCCTTGTTATTTGGTTATGTTATATATATATATATAATATTAATAATGTTTTATATGCTATTTTTTATGTTAAATGTTTTATGCTATATTATATTTTATATGTCATATATTTTATTTTGTTATGTTTTATATGTTATATGTTTTTTTTTGTAAGTGAGTGTAAGAAGCTGTATTACTATAGAAGGGATTATGATACAAAAAAGGGGGGCCTCCTGGCCTGCCTAGTAGGAAACCAGACCAGGGGTTCCCAAGTTGCGCTTACTGAAGTGTACGGGGGGTGGGACTGGTCTGCCACCAGGGGATACCAGGCCAGTCCCCCCATAACCAATTTGAAAAGGAAAAGTAACATAGACATAAAAAAAACCAAACATAGAGACTACCCACTAGGCTCGAGGGTTAGTGGCTGAACTAACCATTCAACTAACCGTTCCAGGACAATGATGTGTTTCTTCCCGTCATCCGCCCGATTCTTGTTATCCTCCTTCTGGGAGATCGTGCGAGTCTTTCGAATGTGGGTTAGCACGCCATGTCCATCGACTGGTGTGATGTCCATGTGATGGACATAGCGCATATAGAGGTGAAATTGAGCAGCTAACTGCCCCATATTGTATTTTTGATCCTTCTCGACCTCAACTAGTAGTTTGGTAATAGTTTCCAGGTTACTGAGGTGACTCAGGATTTCGTCCAACATTTTCTTGTGATTCGTGTTGTCCTCCTGCCTGGCTTCTTCCATTTACGAACTCACTTTGCCGATCATCATCCTAGTTAGCCACGCCATATCCACTATTTTATGGTAGAGGGTTTCCCTAGGCTGCGTGGCCCCCAGATCAGTTACCTAGTCCACTTCCTATTCCAGTGCATCCCAAGCTTTACCTTTTCATTTTTCTTTGATTTCCTTTTCCCAACGGGTGATGGCCGCTTTTCCTTTCGGCACAACCAGAGTTTGGAAGGTGCCCTCCACATATTTTGACACCTATTCTATTCTTGACACCTATCGTGGACTATTCAAAACTTCCTTTCCAAGGTGATTCCTCTTCCTGTGCATGCGCTTCATTCTCACCATCCCGTTTGTTCTATCACAACTCCTTTGATGGTTACTTAGCCTGTGCCTCACTTCACATGGATTTTTCCTTTCCTTGTAGTTTCAATCCTTCTGTTTGTGGCTACCACTGCTATCTTTCCTCTCATTGATCTTCTCCTGCTGCGATCTTCTCCTACCAATCATGACTTGTCCGTAGTGGTGATCCTTCGCATCCTTTTTCCCGGTGGCGACTCATATGATCGTGATGACTCAACCTTTATCCCTGTGCGGATCCCTGTTCTTGCTCGCTTGAGATCCTACTGTGCTGCTCTTCGTACCTATACTTTGGCTTGGAGTATTGATTCTGAACCATGTCACTCCCTCATGCATTACACACTTGTTGCATGCGGTTGGCCATATGCACTTTCCCACATGCTTTCCCCACAATTATTTATGTCGCCAGGGTCTTACTGCCGTACCCCCACCGGATGTTTATGCTGATCCTGCATGGTCATTGGTGATTGAGTGTTCAACAATAATATCCTTGTTGGGTCCTGCTTTCCTGTCGCCAGGCCTTGCACTGCCCTTCTCGATGTGACCTTCCTTGCTTAACCTGCCTTCACAATATTTTGTTGCTAGTTGGATGTAGTTTGTTCTGAGTTGGTCATTCGGGAGATTGATCCAGGTAGTGTCTAGCTCCAAACCATCCTTTCTGACCCCCTCGTTGGCTAGTCTGTCCGCCAGGCCATTCGCTGACCTGCAGACCTAGTGCAACTCCATTGTGTTCATATTTTTTAGATGCTCCTGGATTTTCTGTAACGAGAGAGCCAGGCGCCAGTGTCTCTGAACCTTGCCCACTCTAGTGCCGTTCTGGAGTCTCTTCACTGTGTTGATGACCAGGGTGGAGTCGCCTTCCATGATAGTGTTTGTCATTCTTTCGCGCCTTAGGATTTCAAGGCCAAGCTCCAGGGCTCCAAATTACGTTGCATTGTTGGTGGAGTTTCCCATACTCCCAGCATACAGCCAGATGATGTTACCACCACTGTCTCTGATCACCCCTCCCATCCCTGCCACTCCTGGGTTTCCTTTTGCCGCCTTGTCAAAATTTAATTTGAGGAATCCTAACAAAGGGGGGGTCCAGTTGTGGTATCCTAGTTGGAGTTGTGGATCTCACCCTACCATTGTGCTGTTGCGCCCATATTTTAGGTGAAAAACCTCCAGGATGCGAGAGTTCTGATCTGTGAGGTGTACTATTTCCTTCTTGCAGTTGCGACTTTGCACCGTTTCTTGTATTTGGGAGATAATTGCATCCTTGAGATTTCCTTTCGGTAGGCTTTCATTCCTAAATATGTGCCGATTCCTCTCCTTCCACATTGCCCATATGATCATCCCTAGCATTAGGTTCCAACAAAGGTTCACCTTTTCGTTTTCGCTGTATCTCTCATTCCAATTGTTGATGGTTGTGATGATGTTTCCACAGTTTCTATTGGACTGGTGGTAGATGACTACCGCCCAATCCCATAGCTCTGCTGTGTAACTGTACTCATCAAGGAGGTGATTGGTTGTTTCCTTCTTAGCTTGACAGAGGTGGCAACGATAAGGGCCTATATAACCCCTTTTCATGAGGTTTTCCCAGGTTAGAATTCAGTTGTGGAGGACTAACCATTTGAACATTTTGATTTTTGGCCATTGGGGGCTGCTGCAGATCTTTCCTCACTATTGCGCCGGGTCCTCTTGATCCCAGTCTGCGATGTAAAACCGTGCTTCTTTTAAGTTGAATTCCCCACCATTTTCCTTGCCCCACCTTAATTGGTCCTCGTCCTCTGAGATTGCAATTTTCCTTTTCCCCAATTTCTCTTCCACCTCTTCCGCTAGAGTTGCGATACAATCTCTATTTGGTGGACTGAGTTTATCCCAGGTCTTCCATCTATCACTATCATTTCTTGGCTTCCAGTAGTGATGGATTGTTGTTTTTCCTTACATAGTCATTTCCTATTAGAGCTACTCCCTGTCTGGATTTTCCATTCTGGGTTCTTGTTGCCACACGTCCTCCCAGAATCTGGCAGTTTGACCATTTCTGACTTCCCAGAAGCTGTGTTTATGAATCCAGTTCTTGTTGCGTCAGGCAATATTCTAGATGGATGATCCCTCCCTTGTGCCCATGAGTCGAATTAGTTCTTGATCATTGATGTTAGGGGCATACTTGGCCTTCCAGAGGTTTTTCTATGGTACTGATTTGTCCTTGACCCATCTCCACCAGAGTTTTGCCCTGTAGGCTTCTTTGGTTACCTGTGGATATTGTAACCCCAAGCCTCCTTTGCCTTTTGGTCGACAAACCTTCTCCCAGGCTACCAGGGCCCATTTATTTTTATTTTCAACACCTCTCCATATGAACTCTCTTTGAATGGCTCTTATCTTTTGTAGTATTCCTTTGGGAGCAGGGAACACTGACATCATATACACCGGAATTGCTTGTAGGACCACTTTGGTGAGGATAAGCCTCCCTACTAGGTTGAGAGCTTTGTAAGTCCAATTTTTTATCCTCTCCTCCAGTTTGTTGATCACTCCTTCCCATGTTTCCATTTTTAAAGCTCTGCCCATTAGGGGAATTCCCAAGTATTTCGTTGGGAGCGTTTTGCGTTTAAACTTGAGAATATTGGCTAGGTTCCTTTGGATTGCATGATTAGTGCTGAAGAAATAGATCATGGATTTTGAGTGGTTGATATCTACCCCTGAGGCTTCCCCAAATTCTTCTAATATTCTTTTATAGGTTTTTGCGTCCTTGATCGTGGGTGTGCCATGGAGTAGGGTGTCATCAACGAACTGTTGGTGTTTGGAGGTTGGACAATCTTCAAAGGGTTTGATTCCTTTTAGTTCCCCTGCTACAGTTGCACTTTTTATGCTTATGTTGAGCCCTTACATCATTGGAATGAACAGGAAGGGGGACACTGGGTCTCCTTATCTGATGCCTCTCGAAGGCCATAAAGGTTTTGCTGGGGCTCCATTAATTGGGAGCGAGTAGCTTGTCGTTGAGACTAGATTGACAATCCAGTTGATCCAGTGTTGTTCAAACCCAAAGGCTTCCAACATTTTGGCCATATAGTGCCAGCTAATCTTGTCATAAGCCTTCACCGGGTCAAGTTGGATTATCACCCCCCCTCTCCTTTGGATTTTTAGCATGTGTATAAGTTCATGGGCATGGCTGATGTTATCCAGTATTTGTCTTCCTTCTATGAAACTTGCCCACTCCTATGAAATCAGTGTGGGCAGGAGTGGTTTCACTCTATTGGCTATGACTTTGGAGATTATCTTGTAAACAACATTGCATAAAGCTATCGGCCTATAGCAATCCGAGGTCCTTGCTTCATTTTTTTTTGGGATTAGAGTGATCATTGTGGCATTTAACGCTTTCAGGACGAAGGCTGAACGTCTGGAGTCTTCCACCACCCCATAAGCATCATATTTAACCACTTTCGAGTAGGCTTTGAAAAATTCCACTGTGAAGCCATCTGGGCTTGGGGCCTTTACATTGGGCATTTCCTAGACCACTTGGTCGATTTCCTCCTTTGTTATGGGTTTGTTTAGATTGACATTTTGTTCCTCTGTGACCAGCCCGGGGATGTGCTAAGTTATCCTTTGTATGGCCTTAGTTTTGTCTTGGTTGGGTTCCTGGGCTATCCCCTGGAACTGATTGACCAATGTATGTTCAATTTCCTTGTGGGATCCTCTTTCGATCCCATCCTGATCCCTAATTTTAAAGATTTTGTTGTGGGTTCTTCTTGCAATGGTGGTTCTATGGAAAAACTTGGTATTTCGTTCCCCTTCCTTTCGCCACCTGATTCTGGACTTCTGGCACCTGAGAGTTTCTTCCTGCTGGCATCTTTCTTCTCATTCCTGGGTCATTTGGATCTCTTCTCTTTTCCGATCCTCTGTGTAACCCTCGTCTATGCAGAGTTTCTGGAGTATACTCATTCTATTCTCGATCTTTTTATTTTCTTGGTTTATGTTTCCAAATATTTCCTTGTTCCACTCTTTGAGTTTGTGTTTGATGTACTTGAGTCTCTTATAAAGTTTGAACATCCTTGTCCCTTGATCTAGTAATTCCTCCCGTCACCATTGGTTGATGTGCTCCTTGAAGGTGGGATGTTCAATCCAAAATTTCTCAAATCTAAAAGGTCTGTTCTTCGAAGTGGTTTGGAAGTTTGGTTCCAATTGGACTAGCCAATGGTTTGAACCCCCCCATGGAAGGATGCTTCAGTCTAAGGTTATTCTCTACAGAATGATGGATTTTGACACCAGGAATCTGTCTAGCCTTGTAGCTACTTGGTAGTGATTACTTTGTTTGTTATTCCAAGTGAACTGGCCATTGCTGGTTTTGATGTCTACCATCTCCATTGTATCAATGGAAGCTGAGAATTCCTCCGCATCTCTATCCATTCTCCTGGTGCCCCATTTTTTCTCTGCAAGTGTCATGATTATGTTGAAGTCCCCTGCCAAGATCCAGTGGAGGTTGGGGGATTTCGCAGTTAGATTTTCTAGGTCTTCGAGCATTCTCATTTTTTCTTCCAACCTCTGGAGACCATACACATTGGTGCATAGAATCGCCTTGATGTTACCTATAATTTTCATGTTAACCGAGAGTGTGTGTATCCTAGCTTCTGCTGCTGGTAGGTTCAGTGAATGTGGGTTCCATAAGATGAGTATACCTCCTTCCATCTGTTGGCCTTCGACAACCAACATTTGGTACTTGCTCCATTGTTTTTTACTGATTGTTTCCATTCTGTCTACAGTGAATTTTGTCTCTTGAATGAAACAAAGGTCAGGTTGTTCCTTCCTCAATATTTTTTTAAGGATCCTTTTCTTTCGTGGGATGTTTAGGTCTCTTATATTCCATGTTATAATATTCATTTAAACATGTGGGGGGGGAGTTGGGAAAGAGATTTTTGATCTTACCTGAATTTATCTGTAGGGCTCCTAGTTCTTGTAGGGATACACTACTTGATTTCTTGCCTTTCTTCCACCTCGTCTGCTTAGGTGAATGCTGTGGGTTTCCCTCGCCTGCTTTGATTCCTAGGTTTCCTATTTCCCCATACATATGCTTGATCCCTCTGGATTTTTCTTCCTCCCTTAGAAGGAAAAGGTATTGGATACGATCTAGTTGTTCCGCTGGCACATTGTCTACTCCTTGCTTTTTCCATTGCTCCAAGATGTTCAGGACATCTATTCCTTCCCTTTCCATAATGTATCTGAGATCAGGGTCTTCTGTGCCTACCTCACTTGGTGTCATCTCCGAATCTCCGTCTACCTCCTGCATTGGGGTGTTGTCATCTTCGGTTCCTCCTTCCATAGGACTTGCGCTATCTCCCTGCTCTCTCTTATTTCCTGGATTATCGATGTTCTTCTGAGTTGCTTGTTCCCTAGCTACTCTAGATTTTGTCTTTTCCTTTCCTCCTTCTTCCCCTTGGTTAGCCCTGTCCTGTCCTTCTAGTCTAGTCCTGGCTTCCAGGTTGATTTTTGTTCGGGCTTTGCTTGATTTCTTGTTTGCTCTGTTTCTGTTGCTCAGTTTTACAAACCCATCCTCATCCTGCTGTGCTTTGGTGTTTTCCGTTTCTTGTTTTTTATTGAGCGGACATTCTCTGATTAAGTGTCCATGTTCATGGCATCTTCAACATCTAAATGGGATCTGCTCGTAATCAATTGTTTGTATCCATTCCTCATCCTTGAATTCCAGGCTTATGGCTTCCAGGAGTTCCCCTGACACATCCATGTCTATGCAGATCCTTGCATAGGATGTATATCTCCTTTTAGGGTTGCTTCCGATGTCTTAACATATTTTYCAAGTTTGTTCCYGATTGCTTCGAAGGTGGACGACAACCAGTAGTCTAGTGGTAAGGAGTAAAACCTCAGTCAGACTGGGACATTTTTAAAGGTTTTTTTCTTTGGGGATAAGTTTTCCTTCCATGGCYGCATGTACAACCTTGCTGAGGTGTGGAAGTATGGCCCCGCCTCAAATAATTTATCCTTGTCCTCCAGGTTTATGAAGACTACTGTGATGAATCCTTTCGAACCCAGGTGGAGTTCCACTTCTCCACTTGGCTTCCATTGATATTTTATCCAGTTGCGCATCATTCTTTCTGTGGGCCACAACCCCATGAACTTGTAGATTAGTGCATGCGTCTTCATATGGTCCCGATAGAGTTGCGTTTATGGGTCTTCTAGTATAACCTTGGGTATCAATACTATTTTAGGTTTACATGGGTTGTGCCCATCTTCCCCACTGGGGTTCACTGGTTCCTGCGCAACCTTCTGGGTTTCTTTGGCTTCCTCCCCCACGTGATCCATTTTTTCTTGGTTTCTCTCCCGGTTCTTTTCCAATCTTGATCCTGAGGTGCTTATAAACGGTTCTTTGAACCCAACGCCTCGTGGGCCTTTCCCCCTATCCACGACTACCTGCTTGTATGATGGGGTGCCACTCCAACCCCCTTTGGTAACCATTCTGAACTCTGTTGAGACCACGACTGTCAAACCCTAGCTTGCAGTTTCTTCATCTCTCCCCCTTGCGGTACTTATTCTTTCGTCAACTTTATATGTTATATTGTATTTTATATGATTATATTATGTTTTATATGTTATGTGTTTTTAAAGTTTTTAATGTTATATGCTATTAATGTTTTTAATGTTATATGTTAGTTTTTGTTTTATTTTAGTTTTTTTTTTCTCAGTTATAAACTTTTTTCAAAAAATATATGTGTTTTTTTTATAAAAAATGTTTTTTTTTTTCATTAAAAAATTGTGTTTTTCATTTAAAAACTGTGTATTTTCATTAAATAAGGAAATATTCATTTAAAAAAATGGGTTTTTTCATCAAAAAACAT
>JASDQU010883462.1:61496-95584 GCA_032191745.1 Picea mariana
TTTATCACAAACCCCTTGTGCGATGTCCACTTTGGAGGTCCTCCAAAGCTACCCTGCTTAGAGGAAAGCCTTGTTGACTGCTTTAGGCTCTACTGAGACTTGTAACCCGGGTACCATCATGCTAGATACGATCGACTTAAAACCTCATCTGCCTTACCACGTCGCGTTTTAGATAGTAGTGGCTCATCCCACGAAAATTTTTACACAGAATATCTTTCGCACGGTGGTCGACGAGGGTGCTTCGACTTGCGTTATGTCGTTAGCATGCTGGAAATCCATTGGTCAGCCCGAGTTGTCTCCATCACCTACTCTCCTCACTGCGTTCAACGATCATTCTTTCTGACCACATGGCATCATTCCTTCTTTCCCTGTGCAGTTAGGAGGGAAGACCGTGTGCGTTGAAGTAGAGGTAGTCGATTCCCCCTTGACTATAATATCTTGTTGGGTCGTAGTTGGACTTATGCTATGCAAGCAGTAGTTGCTACAGTTTTTCAAGTCTTGTTGTTTCCGCACGAAGGCTGGATAGTGACCATTGATCAATTGTCCTTCTCTAGACCTGACCCAGCCTTGGGGGCATCCATGGTTCCCATGATAGATAATCCTCAAGCCGGTGCCGTTAACGTAGGAGTTGGTTTGTGCCCATCTTTGATGGGTACTTTTGATTACCCACCTCCTCATGGCGATGTCAAGTTTATATCAACTCACCACAAGGCTGAGATTTTTCACATTTCGTCGTTCCGCACGACTTACTTTGAGGATCTATGGATTCTTCCTTCCATATCGGCCACGGTGGATGAGACAGGGCACTCCGGCATGTCCATGCCCTTGTCGACTACTGAAGTAGCATACTCTTTAGTCCAACAAGCTTCAACTACCCCAAATCCGATTCCCGCACAAGAGTTGGATCCACTTACAAAGCCTATTTGGGCTCAGGGTTCTCTTGCTACCGCCGATTCATTAGACTTAGTCTTGCCTTCTGACGAAGAAATAATCGAAGTGATGACTAGTCCGGACAAACCTTGGGACGATCTTCATCACAGATCATATTTCCTCCCAGAGTTACACCGAATCGAGGCAGGAGAATTCACTATCACCATGACGGGAGATCAACCATGTCCTATTAACCTCTTAGCTACACAGGAAATTTATACTGAGGGGAATATGGTGACTATCTCTGAAACTATACCTATCAATATCTCCCAAAACCCTGACGTCGTGGAGAATGTCTTCGTCAGAGCGGATTGCTCCCCCGAAGAGATTCAGATTTACACGAATCTTTTCAAAGAATTCTGCGACATCTTTTCCTAGTCTTACAAAGAGATACTTGACATCGACCCACAAAGTGTCGATCATGAGCTAACTTTGTTGTTTTTCAAGCTCACTTTGAGATCCAAAAGCAACATCCGGCGAGACTGTATTTATGCTTTTCTATCTCGTCCGGATTAACTGATAAAAGTAACCATTATGGAGTCTTCTTTAAGCCCTTTTCAGATTCCTTAAAGATGAAAAGATTGCCGAGTGACCTTGTTTCTTCACACTCGTTAAATTGGTTGAGAAGAACGTTCCTTAAATGGGTCTCCTTTTAAGCCCTTTTCAGACCCTCTAAACATGAAAATATTGCCAAGCGATCTTGTGACCTTTCACGCTCGTTAAACTAAAATTTGAAGTCACGTCTGCCCGGCGGTAGTTTACCCCTTTTTCGGTTCGGACGGTCAACTGTACGAACAAAGGAATACTCTATTGAATTCCCATTCTTTAGAAGAGTATCCTCAGGTATAATTTTATTCCTTTTTCGGGCCTGAGGGACTAAATTTACGAAAAAGAAACCCCCCCGGAGTCCATAGTAAAGCTCTTTTCAGACTCCCTAAAATTGAAAAGATCGCCGAGTGACCTTATTCTTTCACACTCGTTAAAATGGTCCAGAAGAACATTCTCGACGGAGTCACTAGTTAAGCTTTTTTTAGACTCCTTAAAAGTGAAAAAATAGCCGAGTGATCTTGTCCTTTTCACACTCGTTAAAATGGTTTTGAATTGATGTTGAATCGGTGCTAGTTTATCCCTTTTTCGAATCGACTAGACTATTGACGAAAAAGGTACCCCCATGGAGTTTCCTTTTATGATTTTTCAGACTCTCTAAATATGAAAAACCACCGAGCTTCCCTTCTTTGGGCTCGTTAAACTTACATCGAAGGACGTTACCATTGTGTGTTCTATCAACCGCATTTGCATATCTTACCCATCAGCCTTGTAACAGTTTGCTTTTGCGTCTTAACACCTTTGGCCACTGGAGGATTTTTCTCGAGTATCATTTCCCTAGAACATCAGTCTTTTCCTTGTGCCTCGAACTTGTATGTTTGCAGAACTCATTCCTCCATTGTAACGTAATATTCCTTTATTCTTCTCACAAATCATCAAAAAGAACAAAAAAATCAAATATACCCCCAAAAGAGGATGGGAAAAGTATTTTCTTTATTGGCAGCATCATGAGTCGCCCTTGGATAAAGCACATCTATCTGTTTGATTCATCAGACTATGGGATGTAGTACAACCTTAGGAAGCTTTGCTCGTTATATAGAGTTGTGTCCTCCACCATTTGGTTACTCTTCCAAACATATGGAGAGTTTGCATTGCCTCCTGCTTCGTAAACTTATGATAAACAGATATGCTACCTGAGTCTTATCACTTGTTGTGCTATTGTCCAAGGGAAGTCTGTTACTAAGCCTGAGTCAGCCCCTCTGCATTATGTCTCTTGTCCGTATACCCGCCCATCCTGAACATCCAATCAAGTCTTTGTTCGAAATCACTGAAGCCTTCAGTCCGATCATCAAGATTATCAAGTCCATAACCGACGAGCCGTCGAAGACCTCTGGGTAGTGTAGTCGTACACTCATATTACACTCCTACCCGAGTTTTAGAAGACTTTGAAGTTGTTGCTCGAGCTCTGAAGTACAACCATCAAGCCGAATCAGCTTCTGGAAGATGGATACTTTCTATGTCTATTTTTCTGATTTCGAGATGTAGCTCCGATGTGTATTGTTCGCGGCTACTATTTATAGTTATTTGACATGGATCTACAGTGTATTTGATTGGTAGCCATGGTTCTATTTTATCCCAAGCATGGGTATGCCCACCTCGGTGAGACATTTGATATTTTTTGTAGATGGCACCTCCTGATTCCTGATTCCTGGGCTCACTCATTCAGCATATCAGTACAGATTGGTAAAGATTTGGTAATGTATTTCGGCCATCAGATGCTCTTCTGACCTCACACATTAGGGGGCATCTGTTATAACCCTAAATTGCACCACACATGCTTACCTGGCATCAGGCCAATTCATATCCTTTCCTTGCCAAAGCCATGCTGAATAAACTCTTGAAAATCCTCTTAAATCAAGTGACACGCGCCCTAANAATGTATTTCGGCCATCAGATGCTCTTCTGACCTCACACATTAGGGGGCATATGTTATAACCCTAAATTGCACCACACATGCTTACCTGGCATCAGGCCAATTCATATCCTTTCCTTGCCAAAGCCATGCTGAATAAACTCTTGAAAATCCTCTTAAATCAAGTGACACGCGCCCTAAATCACTACTGCATGCATTGGAACGCTGGCAGGCCTACTACTGCACGCGTTGGAACGCTGTCTGGCCTACTACAGCCCGTGTTTACCTAACAAAGCACAAAAACAGGAAAGTTGCCGACGGGACAAAAATATATGGGTCATTTAACTGAAACTCCCAACCATGCATGGCCGAGAGTTCGTCCAAAACCCTAGCTCCTTCTATCCTATAAAAGAAGGGGTAGGGGTACTATTTGGAGGAGGAAAATTATAGCAAAGAAACTCTGCCCAATTGCCGAATCCGTTTGTCCCAACCCTTTAGCCTTTCCTCAAGCTTAAGGAGAATTCAAGCAAAGTAGTTGGAGGACAAAGAAGAGGAGGATCCCAGGATCAGGATCAAGGAACGGTGGCCGGTCTCTATTATTATTGTAAGTTGATTCATCTTGAGATTAATAAAAGAATACTTTTCCCGTCCCAATGCATGAGTTATTTATGATTTGTGCAATTTATGTTTAAAATGTCTAACCCTCAAGTAGAAAATAGCATGCATGCATAGTGTTTTGTCTTGATTACATGATTGTTTTTGGAAGGAGTAGCGTAAGCAAGCGGACAAAGCGCAACAGAGGATCTACACCAAACATCAGTAAAAAGGTTAGTAGGTCCTTTCCATGCTTGTATGTGAAAAAGGGGTTTTAGTTTTGGGGTGATAGGTGAAAAGTGATTTCTTTAAGGTTATGATCTGCATGCAAGTTTATCCCTAGCTTGCTAGTCCGTAGGGTATTATTTCCTAACAACACCTTCTTGTTTCTTTTTTTTTGGCCTTTCTTACATGTCCTTAGACTCTCGTGCTTCTAGAAGAAGAAGAGGCTTATCAACTGAAATTAATCCTATTGTTGAAATAGGAAGAAGGAACATTGTGTTATCTACCCAACAAAGTTCTCTAAGGAGAACTTTGTCTGATTCATCCTGTTCGTCTTTCTTTCCCTCATCTATCATCCACAAGATGGAATCTAGTGGTGACTCAGGTGGCACAATAAGTGTTTCCTCTTCTCAATCTTCATCTTCATCAATGATTGGTAGCTTATATAGCCACCATATCCCTGTACAATCTACCACAAATCCCACCAAAGTCCTTAAAAAGTATGGGCTTTTTCAGTGTGAAGAAGACGCCACAACCACACCGTGGCATGCATCCTCTCCTCTTAACCTAGCACCTGCTACTTATCCACTTCCTAAATTCAAAGAAAATATTCCTAGGTTTTCAGGAAATAACATTGTCACTACAAACGAACATCTAGTGGCATTTTCTAATGCTTGTCATAATATAGGGGCCAATGACAATGATACTTGCATGCACTTATTCATCAATTCCTTGGAAGGAAAGGCTGTGGTCGATTTATTTGACCTTCCTCCTAAGATTCTGTCTACTTGCAAGGAGTTAATCTCTTGGTTTAGATCCCATTATGGGAAATCTAAAAGCCCAACTGAGAAGTTACGGGAATACAATAATATCACCTATAAGGATGGTGAGACCATCAAGTCCTCCAACTTGCGTTTCACCAAGTTATACAATCAAATCTTTCAACTCATTCGACCTCAGAACCAAGACGCTTTCATGCATTACTACAATGCATTACCTCCCCCTACCATCATAGGCTTGAGGAAAAAGCCATTGATAATCTCAGTTTTTCTCTGCATACTTGTTCAAAGTATGAAGAATAGCTTGAAATAACAGGTCTCCCCCAGGGAGAATTAGTTAAACATACATACATGTATGCCCTCTTACAACTAGTTTAATACATGAATAATCGAATGATATAATTTGAGCGAAAGGGAACTGTMTCCCCTCTCACACCTGGAGCTTCATCCTCTTTTGCACCCCACTTTAGAAATCCGGTTGAAAATAATTTTCAGCCTAAAGTTATCTTTCCCYGAAGTTGGTGTAACTTCTGCGAGGAACACCACAAGGAAACCACATGTGAGGTAAAGAAGAGTGCYAGAGATAAGATCTTTGGTAAGATACCAGAAGCTACTATCGCTGTCCTAGATTTTGCAGAGCCAGAAGATGTCATGGTCATCAATACTAGGAACAAAGCCTATGCTCCCAAGGGAAAATTTGATATTCCCCGTAGTTCTTCTAGCCCGAGCTCATCCTCACTCACTGCTACTGTTCAGGTTCCTAAGGTTCCTGAGAGTCAAGTAATTTATTCCCCTCTCCCCTCTTCCATATACAATATCTTAAATCAGTTGGCCAACATCAAAGCAGATGCAACCCTTCTAGACATGGTTTTCATCCCTAAACAACAGATGCATCTGAAACAATTCATGGAAGGAAAATCTTCCGTTGTAGCCAATATTTCTGAAGAGGTAAATGAAGAGGATTCATCTTTAAATAAAGTAGGTGTACATAACTTTAGATACCTTGTAAAAAATCTCCCTTTTTATATTTCTGTAAAGATTATGAATAAGTTTGCCCATTGTTGCCTCATTGATGGTGGTTCGGGCCCAAGTGTGATGTCAAAGATTATTATGGAAGATATAGGCTTGTCTTGTACAAATGAAAACACCAGAAGCATGCTCTCCTATAATAGTCTACAACAAAAAACCATAGGTGAGATTAAAGATGTGAACTTAGTTTTGTGCGCTCATCCTGAAATAAGGACAACCCTCAAGATTCAGGTAATTGATATGCTTGTAAGAAATTACTCAATTATCTTGGGAAGAGATTGGMAAGCCTTAACAGGTGGATACCTATCACTCGATGGGACTCATTTATCCATGCCTCAAAATGGTAAGAACATTATAGTCCTTATAGAGGGAATAATTTCACCCTACATAGAGAGTGTTCCACGATCTAATGTAAACTATATTGAAGAGGACCTAAGAGTGTATTCCATCTTCATTGAGAAGGAGAATATTCCTTTGGAACAAATCAATTTAGATGATGATATGTGGTACATGCACTTTGATGGTTCACGCTCTAATGAAGGTAATGGGGCTGACATTATCTTGGTTTCTGATCCAGGAGGCTCCCCAGGTCYAGAAAATGCTCAAAAATGAAAGTTATCAGAATTGAATGAAACCAATTCCATTGTGACCGTCTCATCGTGCTGATTCTGTCCATATATTTACTTTATCAAATGGGCTCCGTATGCAAGAGTTATCRCACTCTGATCAGATTCTTAAACAACTAAAAAGTCTAAGGTCAAACTGGCAAAAAGTCAATGCTGACGTTAGCATGACATCACTAAGATATCTTCATTATGCTAACATGGCAGAGGTAGGTGGCGACAAGTGGTGTGCTAAGTGGGCAAGTATGGTAAGCATGGACCAATACAGTGTTGACATGTGGCATGTGGTTGGTTTAATGTGGAGGTGCCACGTGGCACCCCGTCGTTGGTGGTTATGTTAAAATTTTTATAGAGTTCATGAGAATGGAACCCGAAACCTGCTGGTAGGAGGAATCACTTTGGTAGAGTCCTATTACAAATGTGCCACAAGTGTGTCTTGTTATATATTACCCACACTTTAATATATAAAGTGTATATGTGAATAGGGCAGAAAAGGAAGGGGCTGGGGCCAAGCCCCAACCCACGGTATTGCATATGCTCGGAACCACAACCTTATATCTAGGAGCTTATCCCTACGCACATGGAGGTGATAAGGGGTGGTTCCATGGAGTGTGCCCCAAAACCATGAGCCAACACTTGGATTAGGCGCGCGATCAGGGGGTGGTCACATCATATGCGCCATATAACCAGGAGTTAGTGCGAGATTAGGGCCAACGCTTGGACACATGAAACTCATATGACCATTTAAAAGGGGCGCATTCCTATCCCAAAGGGGCTACTCTGAATATTGTTTAATTTTTGTTACAGAGTGGGTATTTTTACTAAAGTTTTGGCCCAGAATTGGTTTTTTGAGGATATTTTGGCCATTTCGAGGGGGATTTGATCCCAAAAAGAGGCTAGATTATTGGGGGAAGTTGGGCTTCCTCATATGAGCCTGAAAAATATATAAAAAAGGCCTCTTGATCTTGAGAGGTAACTTTTTGATGCAGGGAGTTTGAGGAGCAACATGTGTTTTTGGCCATTTCTCATGTTTTGAGAGACATTTTTGTGATGTTTTTTAGAAGAGTTTGATGAAGCATGTATGTGTCTGAGCAAGGCGGTCTTGCACAGCAGATCTGAAGCATGTTTGTAACACCAAAGAGCCAATGTAAAGATAACTTGAGCATTTTAAGATAAGTAAAGAGGTCCTCCACTTGGAAGCGGGCCTAGAGACGTAGCCAACGATTGGTGAACTCCATTAACCAGTTCTTGTCTCTATTTATTTTTATTGGTTGCTGTTCTCTTCTCTTAATCTTCAGCACGGTTTATGATGGATGATCTCTTTAATCACTTATAAGCATCAAGTAAAAGTCATAATTGATATTCCACAATAAATAGTAAAGTTTATGTATTTTTATCGATCCGATGCATAAAGTACAATAAACTTAACTTGTAATTTGTCAGTAAAACCTATCATTTTTGGATTAGTTTCCCCTATAGGGAAAATTCATAAATTGTCCTATAGGTTGGAGTTTTCTTGTACGAACAATGTGACCAAATTCAAATCTTTATTATTAGGCATTGAAAGCGCCTATAATCTCGGTTGTGGTCACCTTGCAGTTTTTGGAGACTTTGAGCTTGTTGTGAACCTGGTACGTAAAATATACTCTCCTAGCAACAAGCTGATGGAACAATATACCCAAAATGTTTGGGCACTTATCTCGAACCTATTATATTTCAACATCACTCATGTTAAGAGGGAGTTGAATTCAATGACTGATCGATTAGCTGTCTTTGTAGCTTCTCCTAATCAACAACCTTTGCCTCATAGGCCTGATTGTTCTTTTCAATCTCTATATTGTCCACATATCCCTAATGATGTAGAATCTTGGCAAGCCCTCCCTAACGATGAGAGCATTTGTGCTTTCATTCAATATGAACCTCCTAAGCCCAAGGAAATTATATCCGTAGAAGACAACAAGATTACTAAGGGCTTGAATCCTCTCATGGGTTCATTTTAATCGAGTGATGTAGGTAATAAAGAGAAACAAAGAGAAGGGGAGTCAATAAAGAAGGTGGATAAAACCATCTCTTTGAACATTGGGGCACTCGAATCTCCAAGGAATGTTAAAATAAGTGCCCAATGTTCTGATAAAGAAGAAATGAGGTTTGCTAAGCTACTTGGTGAATTTGACGATGTTTTTGTTTGGTCTTATCAGGATCTTTGTGGTTTTGATCCTGGTCTTATACAACATGCTATCCCCATCAAGGAAGTCATGAAACCAACTAGGCAAAAACAAAGACCTATTAACTCTGCATTTAAAAAAACCTTTCAAAGGGAGTTGGAAAATTTCTTAAGGGCTGGGATTATTTTTCCAATCTACCCTGAATGGGTTTCCAATTGGGTACCTGTCTCAAAGACCACTGATCATATTAGAACTTGCATTAATTTTCTCACTTTCAATCAGGCTATTATGAGAAATCCTTTTCCCCATCTCAATATGGAAATGATTCTACAACAGGTTGTAGAGTCACAGTTGAGGCTCTTACTTGAAAATTCTTGGGGTTATAGTAAAATCAAGATAAAAGGGGCAGGTGCACACAAAACCACTCTTATCTCAAATTAGGGTACCATGACTTACAAATACCTGTTTTCTGGATTACCTGATGCAAGTACCGCTTTTAAAATACCTATACACACAATTCTTGATGAATTGATCAATACCCATATCTACCTTGACGATCTAATCATATGTGTTGAGGGGATGATAATTACCTCAGAGTTCCAAGTGTTATTTCTGGGTCCCTTCAAAATTGATTTTGCCCTGGGTAATAACTTTTTCATTCTAAAGGATTTACAAGAGCAATTGTTTTCCTACAACACTAACGGGTCTTGCTTGAAACATTACAAGGGACCAACGTGAAAAGTTCTAATGCTGTTTGGATTTTTTGTATACTAGTAACCTAGCCCTGCTTTCAATTTTGCACTATTTTTCTTCTTCTTTACAATAGTTTGATTTCTACTTTCTATTTTAAAACAATTCTTACTGCTTTTACTTTTCTGCCATTTTATTGCTGCTGTTTTGATTTTCACAATTTTATTCTGTCATGATTTGGTTGCTTACCATCTTTTATTTAATTTGGTCAAAATAAGACGTTGGATAAGTTCTACCACAGTGTCACTCCTGCAAGATATTGTTGGTCAGTAACAATCAAGCTTACACAGATGTCTCGATGTTTCCCTGAAGCACACTTGACTTTGTTATCTGCTTTCATCGCTGTCCTATAAAGAATTGGTTATCTCCCACTTGTTCTTTCCTTTTCTTCATCCATTTGAGAATTTAAGAGAGCAAGTCCATAAATTTTCTCCTTGAATTTAAAGAACCGACTACGGTTAAACGATTATGCACACAGTGGAAAAACCCCTCATACTCAACACTTTTCATGAGCTATTACCGATTCCCAGTCATTTTTCCATTGAATCCGCTCACTTCCCCTTGTTGCATAATCTTCCTTGTTATATCTTCTTGACTTGCTATTCTCGATCTGCGAAACCATGAGTTCTGAGTTCTAAATATGTTGAAAACAAATTTTCTTGTGGAGTCTCCAGTTTGTTGACAATTAAAATTGCAACGAGGTTTTTTGCCCACAAAGTATTGCTAAAGGCTATTATTATAAGCTAACAATATAAATAATACTAGTAGGTGGGACCCCCTTGTAGATTGGGAAATAATATCTGGCTCTTATTTGATGTTCATGCCACTGTTCGACATTGTTTACATGGCTGATGAGATCTTGTTTTTATTGGCAATGGGTAGGGCGTATTATGTGTCGGTTCTAATTGCGACAATTGGATGATGGATAAGGCATGTTATGTGTTTTTATGCTGCTCTAGGCTCAAATTTTATGTTACAACGACCTATGTTATCCATTGTTATCATTGCTATCTGTTCTTGAATCCATTACTGGGACACTTGCATAAGAGACATGTTAGTAATAATATATAAAAGCAATGGTAAAGAAATAAAAGTGATGTAACAAAATGCAAAAGGAAGGAATTAAACTATGCTAATATACTACTCTACATGCATTGAAATTGAAATGATCATTGATGATCCTAGCTAACAAGTTAATAGCTATGCGATTTGATTGAGTTATATGAAACATGGTTGATTTATGTTATGGCATAAGTTGGAAATGGATAAATGTGATATGGGTTGTGCTATTGCAATTAGTGGGTGATGGTTTCGATACATGGTTTAATTGAATGAGTTAATGGGAAGCTTGATGGCATTTACTAAGAAATTAATTGACTAGGGGTGGAGGCGATGTGAATTTACTACACGTCACCCTTACTCCTTCCACTGGTCACCAGCCGGGATATTGTTCAACTGTTTTTGCTGTGGTTAGGCTCTGACTTTCAAGCAGAAGAAGAACCACTTGACCAACTCGCGTTTTAAGGTGCTTTTCGTTACAGGTATGCCTTTTTTCCATCCATGGATCTGGTCTGGTTATGAAATAGATATTGGCTCAGAATGTATGGGTCTGTGCTTTCCTTAAGTATGGAAACTGTGTAAATTTGTGATATTTTTCTGGAATGAATCGTTGGTGGTTTTCATTGAAAATAATGTTTGAAGTCACACTATTATTGGTCATCCTGAGTGTTAGCAACCACAAAGGCTCTCTGTCATCCTTGTTGGTTTTAGTTGGAGGGTTTCATTTGGTTTAGAATGGATGGCTGTCTCCACGCATTCATATCACCATACCCAGTCTTTTGTTGTTATGGGGTTTACTAGTTTGAACGCCTTGCGTCACTGCACATTGTTTCACTTGGGTATGGGTTATTTCATGCTACTGACGGTTGCGTAGTGGGGCTATATTGCTTCTTCCCAGCTCTGTTTCATCTCAGCGTTGTTAGTTGGTTGATTGGAAGAGTCACGGGGGTTATACCCTGCATGTGATAAGTATTGTTACAGGACCAGAATGAAACCTTGCTCCTCTGTTCATAGTCTCTCCTATCACGAGAATTATCACCTTGCCTGCAAAGTTAATTGTGGTATAACCTATGTGTGCACCATTTGTCTTAGAGGTTCTCACCCGATGATGGTAGTCGAATCCATGTCTCCCTATGTTGGTCCATAGATAAAACCCTCGTTTTCTCAAGCCTGGGTTTTGATAGAGGAAACCGTTATGGCCGTCAGGTAGGCTGTTGGTTGTTATGAGTTGTTGGTGTATTGTCGACAATGCTCTATTTTTGGCTCGTCTCTGTTGATTATGTTGATAGTGGTGTTGGTTTTGGTATCTAGTCACTACATTTGTTATTATAATCGAATGGATAATCTCAACATGGTTAATTGGATTGAATGCACAGTCCCTATCTCTTACGTTGGAATGGTTGAACTGTTAACCCATCATTAGTTTACAATTGGTTAATGCACAATGATTCTTCATGTGTGATGAATAGGTATGTGTGGCGTTCCTACAACATGATAGCCCGAGTTAATAATTATTGTGGTTGTGTGTTTTAAATTGTTGAATGGGAATATTGCAATCGTTGGAATCATGGAAGGGCCATCCACTGTATTTGTTATCGATTTTATTTGATTGCGCCAATAGAGAGGGTCATGAGTTTTTAAACATGGCTTTGTTGCAATTTGACCGATTTGTGTTATGAGATCTGGCATACTGTTGCTGCCTCATTATATTGGATTGATAACCCAATGTTGTGAATGTTTAGAGTCAAAGTAAATTGGACCTATACAGTCACATAAATACTCTTGCATTTTGTCAAATGGTGTGTGTATTCCACAACATAGTGTGATTTGAAATGATGATTGCTGTTGGTGTTTTTAAGTGGCAAGTCAGGATCTTTACATTTGAAATATTGTTGGTTGTACTTGGCTATCTGTTATGTGTGTTGTTCAATATCATGCTTCATTGTAGAGACATGCACATGGTCTGTGATAGTATAACCTCATTGCAATTTAATTATTAAATGAATTAAAGGACAGAATCGAGCACGATCTTTGAGTTTGTATTTGATGATTGAAATAATTCATGGGTAGTGGTTGATTTTGATGCTGAACAAAGTGGAAATAAGTGACTCTTATGCATTTGGGAATTGTTTTAAAATATTAAATGGATAAATGAGAAGAAACAAATCTCCTCTACAGGTTGTTGTGGAATGCATACTGTCCAGTTTTGATGACACTGTGTCAAATATTTGATTACAAACAATGAGCAAGTTAATGTACAAAATTGATTGAATATTTTACACAATGTTTGATTATTTTATCAAAGTGATTATTTGGTTGGTGTTATTTCCTTTTACATAATGGTTTTTATGGATTACTTAATTAATTGTATGAACAATATCCGCTCTCTTTCCCTACCATTATTTTTCTTTTCTCTAATTACAACCCCATTGCCTTCCCACATTCATTTTTCACTTCCTGTTCTAAAATTTAATTATAGTCAAGAAGAATTCTGTCTTGAAGCAGTTTGAAGTCACAGTTTCTTGGTTGAATCACATTGATATTTTCTTTGGTTTGCATTACATTTGATTGTGTGTTGTCTTTGAGTAGTAACCGTGTTTCTTTTACCCCTCATTATATCATGTTTCTATCAATACAAACCCCTCACATATCCCAGGACCTTTTGTTCACCCCCTGATCATTGACAACAGTTAAACAATTTATATGGATTGTTTGCATGAGTCTGATATGTTGCTGAGCCAAAGTCTATTTCATATTTTTAAGGAGTTGTCATGTATGGTTGTAAAGGAATATTTTCTAATCAATCATGCATTCACGAATGAGATTATTCAGCCGAGGTAGCCATGGCAGAGGCAATCAAGGGAGAGTTAATTGGAACAGAGGCCCAAGAAGGCCAAGATTCTCCATACACTTTGACGTTGACTCACAAGAGTTAGGCCAGTTGTTTCAGGCTAAATTTTTCAATTGGATTGGGTAAGGAGTGGTCCAACCTAGGCCTGAAAGGCCTCCTTTCCAAGCTCCACAACCCCCTGGTATTCCCGTGCCCCCTAATGTCTCATTGAAACTTGAGGTTCCCAAAAATGACAGATGGCAATAGATTGTCCACCCGACAATCTCTCAACATCGTGGCTGGCCCAATTTTTCCTTAACTGCTCCCCCGCCTATTAACCATATTTCCCAAACTGCACCTTTACACTCACCAATTCAATCCTCTCATGCTAGAAAAAGGTTGAAAACCGAGGCCCGCCATGCCCTTGACAAAGGAAAATCCACTGCTGCCCCTTCCTCACCCTCCAATGGCTTTGATAAATCTATGTATTCCCGAATGAATTTGAGGGATGATTGTTCTCACGTGATCAATGAGATTAGGCCTAAAGGCTCAACGTAGCCAAAGGAAAATTCAGAAAAATCGAAGGGTGATAGAAACAATCAAGGAAAGATTGCATCTCAAAATGGGAAATATGGTTTTTGAGTTTTTATGTTACTTATTGTTGATGACAGTTGACTTCATAAGTTTTGGACAACATGTTTTCTTTGGATATATGGGTAATATATTTTTTGAAAGTAATTTCAAATATCAATGAGATAAATTGTCAAATGTTAATGTGATGATGGGAGTCACAAGTAGGGGTGTTTTGCTTAATTAATTAGTTATGTTATGATTTTTAAGAGCTAAAGGGAGTAACAAGGGATCCCACCTACTAATTATTATTTATTTATAACCCTTATTATGATTATTACTTTTCCCCCTAACTAAAAAGTTGGTTGAGTCTTTAGTTAACTTAACTAATGAGGTAGTTCAACTACTTCAACCAATTCTAATTTTCTTAAAGGAAAAAGGAAAGGGAGGAACATGAGGAGGATAGAAGGAGAAGCATACTAAGGTTCTCTCTTTGAGTTTATGTTGAGATAGTTAAGTTTTTATTCATTCCTTAATTTATCACAAGCATAATTCTTTTTTATGATAGTAGGGTATTATTGTAGACAACAAGATTCAAGGCTGAATTACATCATTCAAACACTTGTTTTTCAGAGGTGTTGATCTATCTTTGATAGTCTGTGTAGACTTGTTTATTTGTGAATTATCTTTCATGACTGACAAAGGATATTGTGCAGAGTCGAGTGGGCAACGATCTGTGGCAAGTCGATCTGACTTTTAGAGTTCAGTTTTGATTTTCTGTCAGAGGTCCTTTTGTATGTTCCATTGGGGATGTCTAAGTTTGACTTTGGTCTGAAATTTCTGCATGAAGTTTTGTAAAGAGAATGACTCTTTGGTGAATTGGAATGAAATAAAGGATTTCTTTATGTATCATCTGTCTTAAATATCATCTTGGTGTTTGTACTTCTGTCTCTACATTTATTTCAGAAACTGTTATATTCAAAAAATCATATAAAAAATGAGTTTTTCAAAAAACTTTTATTTATAAAAAGACTAGCCTAAGCACTTGTAATTAATACATGTGAGTTAGGATATTAATTTTGATGGCTATAAACATAGGGTGATATTCTCGTCTATTTTTCTTTAGCCAAGAAGAATCTGAAAATGATTGAGTAAGATCATTCCATATCTTTTCATCAACACATACTAGGGACGTGAACTGAAAATTCAGAACCTGGCCCAATGTTGTGAAATAATATATGACTTTACCCCAGGGTAATAAGCCCCATTTAGAAATTGGATTGAATAATCAACGAAGCATTTTACACCAGTTGTATAATCTTATAATAACAACCCATACTTGAGAAGAGTTATAAGGGTCCTGGAAGTTCTTAGTCCAAGAATAAGTAAGAGAAATCCTCCGAAAGATAGAGGAGAGAATAACGACAAGATTGAAGAAATCAAAGGTTAGCTAGAGCATCACAAGAGCAAGGTCAATATTGAAGCTGGACAAATACAAGGGACCCATTACTAGAAGTAAAAGTAAGAAACTCTATGTCCTTAGAAGTGAAAAGTCTATCCCTAAAGTTTCCTCAAATATGGTAGCAAGAGACAAACATCCTCGAAACGAAAATCACGAGGAGAGACAAGGAGGCAAAAGAGATGCTGCAAGAAACCAAGGAATCCCAGGGTTTGTAAATAGAAGGAGGGTAAGAGATTCCCCTCTTAATATTATAGGTGAAAAACATGAGCTCCCTGTTCTCCCTAAGGGCACCTTAAATGAATTTTTTGGAGATAGGACAATCGATGCAAAGAGGCATCTGCACTTATTTCTTGACATTTGTGACTTTCATCGAGTTGAATATGACGACGTCATGGTGATATTTTTTCTACAAACTTTATCAGAAATAGATTATGAATGGTATAAAACGTTTCCCATTAGATCCATTCGCTCGTTTAACGACCTCAAAGCTATGTTCCTAACTATGTTTTCCCCTCCAATTGCCTACCATACCCTCCTCACAAAATTCACCTATATTGGGTTGAGGAAGAACGAAAGGATACAAGAATTTAATCTCAGGTTCAATAAGACCTTGAGTAGAATATCATAAGATAAAAGACCAAATGACCCGATCATTCTCAGTTGTTATAAGAATGCAATTCCGTTGAATGTAAATGATCAGAATCTAGACCAGGGGTCAAAATTTTGCTCAAAAATCAAAATTCTCAGAATTGCCTCAAAATGAACGAGTGCGTAGGCCTTGCCGTCACGAACCCAACGCAACTCATTTGGGTTCAATCGGACATCAGATGAGTGGGATATCACGTTCTGTTCGAATCGTCAAACAAGCAAAAAAAGTTGTGCTGACTGTACAGTCCGTACGGATGCTGACGTGGCAGAGGCCGTATGATGATGTGGCATGTCTGTACACTAAGGTGGCAGTTGATGATGTGGCAATCGTTGATTGGCAGATTTTGGGATGAATGATGTTTCAACAGGTGGCGTCATTGTAGCAAATGGTTTGGTGCCATGTGGCCCAGTTGTGGGCTGCCACGTGGCACCATTGTATATGGTTGTTAGTTCAAAATTTATATGGAGTCCATGGGGATCGAACCTCGGACCTCCCCACCGGTCAAAGTCTTTGAAACGTCTGCCCTACCAATGCACCACACGGTGCTCCTTGTTATACATATGTGTTTTTATATATTTAAATTTGTATTGTTTTATGGTTGGCGCGGGGGTTCGGGCTGGGGCTTAGCCCCAGCCCTTGGTTGCACACTTATTACCATATGACCTGACTCTACATGGTTACACAGTTGCACGTGCATTTTTAAATGGTTGGCCCCAGTCACATGTGAATTCCATACGACCACTCGTGCGCCTGGACGCTTGGCGCTTAACCATTGGTTTTAAAATTTAGCCCTTTTCGTATGAGCCCGAGGTCACATGGTGACCCATATGCCCAACAGTTTGGCGGTTGGGGGCTTAGTTCCGTTAACCATCCTACAATTCACATGGTTATTCGGTTATGCACCCAGTGCTAGGTTTTAGCACGATATTGAGCACACGTGCTAGGTTGGACACACAGAGGTGCATTTTGGCGAACCAGAGACAACAAGCTTGAAGGAGGAAAATGGCAGGAGGCCTAACTTCTTCATTTTTTGGCCAAATAAGGTGCCGAAAAAGCCCAACTAGGGGTTTTTGGATGTTCTGAATCCATTGGAACTATTTTCAAAGGCATTTGAAGACTTATTTTGCAGGTTTTCACCATTGAAGTTTCAGAGAGCTCCAGGGAGCTTGAAGCCCTCATTGATTGAGGTCATGCTCAGATGAGACCAAGTCTGTTTTCTGTGATTGAATAGTCATTTTTGGCTAATTGTTATGCTCTGAACACATTGGGATAGGTTTCAAAGGCTGTTGAGGACTTTTATAGGTGTTTTTTCCACAAGGAAGCTCAGGGAAGCTTAAGGCCACATGTAGAAGAGGTCATGCCTGGATGAGTCAAGATCCGTTTTCAGAGTTCTATTAGTCATTTCTGGGGTTTTTATGTATTTTGAACCCAATGGTATAGTTAGTATTTCCATTGGAGTTGAGCAGTAGCTTGTAAAAGAATCTTTGACAAATTAATCCCAGAGAGCCAAGTCCATTGAAGGAGGCTCAAGGAGATGTAGCCCAGAGAGGGGTGAACTCCTTTATCATCTTGTTCTTGTTGTGAGTTTGCTGGTTATATTTGCTGCAATATATGTTTGTTGTGTATTTATTTAAACACATATTTAAATCTTACAAATATCTCACACATAAACATTTAGAAGAAGCATGAAATTGACACATAAAACTTCTTGAATATTTTAACACATTGAGCAAGGTCCTGAAAAGTTTATTTTAATGAAGTAGAGGGTGCTTGCATAGAATAACAAGTCAGCCCACTATTTTTAGATCAGTAAAATATGCCATTAGAACATCCCAAATGGATACTTTGGAGGAGGCAATGACTAAGGCCACTGAGATGGAAGAAATTATGATTGAGATGGGTTTCAACCCTGACATTATACTGGGAAGAGTACAAAGGCATATGGGAGGATTGAATATGGATAATCAAGGAGCTTCCATCTCGAGAAAGAGAGAAGAATTCAAACCTCGAGTGGATCAGAATCAAATGACGGGAGGAGGATTTTTTAAAGTAACCATACCTGACGTAAAGGTTGATCCTGTGGCGGTGCAAGAAACAAAGCAAAGAATTGAAATTGCACAGATGAATAGAACCATCAAACATATGCAGAAAAAAATAACCAAACTGAGAAGGGGAGACAATTACATGCAGAACCCAAGAGTGTTGATTCCCGAGCAAAGGAGGAACCCTCCACCCGAAAACAAAGTCAGGTTCGAGAATACTAATGACCCATAGAGACCAAGGGTTCCCAAACAACCTACTCTTCTGTTCTGGATGATGTCTATGATGAGAAATTAATCGAGCAAGAAATTTATTACTCACCTGATGAAAGCTCCGAGACAATGCATATGGATAGATGCGAGACATCCATGTACATATTTGGAGAGGTAGATAATGATCCTAACTCGCAAGAAAATGTTGCCCAGAAAAGAGGGTTTGTAAATAAACCAAATAATAAAGGTGACTCTGAAAAAAAAAAAGAAAAATAAAAAGAAAAAAAAATGAAAAAGTGTCGAATGAGAAAGTGACAAATGGAACCAAAAGGCAACAGATGGTGTCAAGCTCCACTCAAATGATGTATAATGTCGTGGAGAAATTAAGTGAATTGAGGATAACTCTGCCTTTTATGGAAGTGGTAAATATTCCTCAGCAGAGACAAAACATCTTGAAGTTATTGGATGATCCATTAGAAAGAACTGAAGCTGTCATTACCACTCTAAATCAGAGCTAGAGCCTGTTAACTTCCAAGCTGAGAGGTAAAATTCTGCCCTTCTACATTTCAATTGAAAATCATGATATTGCATTACATAATTGTTTAGTTGACATTGGCGTGACAAATAATATAATGTCGCTAGCGGTCATGGAGGCATTGGGCATGAGTTTCACTAAGTATTATGAAACCAGTGAGAGCATATATGAAATTGATTCTAGAAAAGTGCCAGCGTACGGAGAAATCAAGGATTTTTATGCTTGGATTACAACATCCACCCATATCATCAAAGTTTTCAATATTATTGTGGTAGACCTTCCTCCAGCATATGGATTTGTGCCGAGAAGATATTGGACGTCCATGATTGGTGGATATATAATGGATGACGAAAGTTGTATGATGCTACCAAACAAGGAGGGAGCAATGATTAAAGTACCCCGTGAACCCAAAAAACCCTTCTCCTTCAAGAAGAAGGATAATGAATTAATAGAAGATTATATAGATGCCGATATTTGAAACTATGATATCCTGGACATGGAGCACAACGAAATCCTAGAATGAGTGCAAGGATTGGAAGGCCAAGAATGTTTGTTTGAAGGCTAATGGAGAATGTCATTCGATGGAGCCTGTTCTAAATCTGGGAACGGAGTTGGAATTGTTCTTATGAGTCCAGACAAGACGATGCATCCCCATGCTGTAAGACTGGAGTTTCCATGCATGAATAATGAGGCATAGTACAAAGCTTTGATCCAGGGGATGATCCTTGCACAAGGAATGAAAATAGAACATCTCATTGTGATTGGAGATTCAAATTTGGTCATCAATCAAGTTACCCAAAGGTACAAAATAAAAAAGGAAAGACCTAATCTGTATTTCAAAAGAGTTAATGAGATGATGGAATCTTTCAGCTCTTTCAATATTGCTTTCATTCCAAGGGACAAGAATCACAAGGACGATTCACTAGCCTTGGAAACCTCATTATCAAACCCAGAGGATGCCCTAAGAAAAATGTCTTTCCAAGTAGAAAGAGCTTTTCGACCATCCGTGCTCGATAATATTGAGTAGTTACAAGTAGTTGAGAATGGTGAACAATTGGAATTGTTTTTGTTAAACGATGATGATGAATAAGATGATAGCTCGTTTGCCACCCCGAAAGATTGTATACAAGCCAGATATTTGTTTACAAAATACGATCATGCCAAGAATATCCTTGAAGAGGTTTCAATTCGAAAGGTGAAAGAAACGAGAAAATTCAATATTGGAACGGATAAGTCCCATAAATATGTCAACTTTGGAGTTGATTGCACCACCAAAGAGGTTGATCAATATGTTTCCTTATTCAAAGAATATAATGATGTCTTCACTTGGACCTATGATGATTTGAAGGCCTATGATAAAATGATATTCCAACATATCATTCCTTTGAGGGAAGAAGCGAAACCAGTGAAACAAAAAATAAGGATGATGAATCCCAAACTGAAGCCTCTGGTGAAAATAAAATTGCAGAAATTGAAGAAGGAAGGGATAATTTATCCCATCAGACATTCAGACTAGCTTTCAAATCCAATGATTGTAAGGAAAAAGACCGAGGAAATCTAGATGTGTGTTGAATTTAGAGATTTTAACAAAGAAAGCATAAAATATAATTTCCCTTTTTGCCAAACATGAAGTTTCTTTTACAACAAGTTACTGGATCGACTTGCATGTCTATGTTGGATGGTTTCTCTGAATATAATCAGGTCTTGGTGGCTGAAGAAGATAGAGAAAAGACAACATTTATCATGCCATGGGAGACATATGCATATGCTAGAATGCCCTTTAGTTTGAAGAATGCTGGAGCCACATTCCAAAGGGCCGTGGATCATGTGTTCAGTGGGTTGATAGGAAATTTTATGGAAGACTATCAAGATGAATTGACGGTGCATTCAAACAAAAGGGCAGATCACATCCATCATTTAAGAAAGGTTTTTGAAATATGCAGATTATATGATGTTTCTCTGAACCCAAAGAAATGCTTGTTCGTTGTGACTCAAGGCAGGTTGTTGGGCCATATTGTATGCAAGGAAGGGATTTACATAGATCTGGAAATATTTAAAGCAATAAATGAGCTCAACCCCCCGACATATAAGAAGGGATTCCAATCATTCTTTGGAAAAATCAATTTTGTTCAAATATTTGTTCCTGATTACGCAAGCATCATAAAGCCTATCAATTTTTTGCTGAAAAAGGAGCATAGATTCGAGTGGAAAACAGATACTCAGGAAGCGTTCAACAATATCAAAGGGGAAATCACCACTGCTCTTGTCCTCATTAGTCTAGAATTTCAGAGAGATTTTATTAGCTATTCGTTTTCTACAAAGGCAGTTGTTGCATCCGTTCTCACTCAAAAAAATAACAACGAAGAAGAACTCCCAATAAGTTTTATGAGTAAATCCCTACTCGACTATGAGTTGAGGTATTCAGAACTTGAAAATAAAGCTTTGGCTCTTGTGAAAGAAGTAGCACACTTTCAAATGTATATATTAAAATCCCATGTTATAACTTATGTTCCCTCATCACCAGTGAAGATGCTTCTAAATCAACAGTTGAGAGAAGGAAAATGGGCTAACTGGTTAGCAAAAATTCAAGAATATGATATCAAGATTAAACCCTTAAAGGAAATCAAAGGAAAAGGTTTATGCAAGCTCATCGTGAATGGGGACTCGGTCGATGGGATGATTTCAATCTCAGTCAGAGAACTATTAGCTGATTTAGAATGGTACAGAGATATCATATTCTACATAAGGTCCAGGCAATTTACTGTCACAATGAATCCCAAGGAGCGAAGGACACTCAAGATGAAGGAAAACCAATAATGTTGATTGCTAACATACTATTCAAAATTAATTTTGATGGTATACAACTGAGATGCATCGATGAAAATCAAGCCCAAGAAATGATCAAAGAATTCCATGAGGAAATGTGTGGTGGACACTTTGCACCTACTACAACTACTCACAAAATAATCGGAGCAGGATTTTACTGGCCACCAATCTTTAGAGATTCATATGCCGCAATAAGGAAGTGTCTGTCATGTCAGCAGTTTTCAGGAAAAATGAAGAAAGCTACGATGCCTTTGCAGCAGATTCTGGTAGAAAAACCATTTTCCCAATGGGGACTTGATGTTGTTGGGCCGATTAATCCCAAATCTAGCAAGGGACATATGTACATTTTGACAACTATAGATTATTTCACGAAATGGCTGGAAGTGGTGGCATTAAAGAAGGTTTATGCTAAAGAATTGATTAAATTCCTCAAGGACAACATTTTGTCAAGATTTGGTGTCCCTGATAAATTTATCACAGACAATGGTTCGATATTCATTAGGTCAAAATTCATGAAGTTTTGTGTACAATATGGAATCATCATGGGACAATCATTGAATTATTACCCACAAGGAAATGACCTTGTTGAATCCAAAAACAAAACACTTGTGTAGATACTGGAGACAATCGTTGATAGAAACCAGAGGAATTGGCATCTGAAGCTGACAGAAGCATTATGGGAAAGCAGAGCAACCCCAAAGGATATCACATGGATGTCTCCATATATATTGGTTTATGTGAAAGAGGAAAAAATTCCAATTAGCCTCGAGCTCAATGCATTGATCTATGTGGTTAATACCGAGGATACAGAAGACAATTCACCCATCCAGAAGAGAATCAATTAGTTGCTGAAGTTGGAAGAGGAACTAAGAAAATCCCTGAATCGAACTTCTCAAAGGCAGCAACGCGTCAAGAGATATTTTGATCAAAGAAAAACTATGAAGAAATTTCAGAAGGGAGAGCTGGTACTACTTTGGAACAAAGCAAAGGAGAATCCGTCCATGCATACAAAGTTTGAAGCACTCTGGATCAGACCCTATGTCGTTGAAAAGATATTTGGATTTAACTCCTATATGCTCCAATACATGAAATGAAAAAGGTTAATGTTGTCTATCAACWTGAAACATTTGAAAGGTTTCTTCTCCTAAGAATTTTTCATTCTCATTGTACATAATTTTACTTTTGTTCAGTTTGTATATTCTTAATCTGACTCCAGGGCCAAATTGGCAGAAGCACCTGGAAACGAGAGATTATGGATTCTTGAAGACCCACAAGGGGTTATTGTCCCACAGTTGGAGCATGTTGTTGAGGTCATTTCCAACTTCCTAAATTTCCCTCCCCTTTTCTATTTTCCCAAATTCTTTTCTCCTTTTCGTTTCCCTCGTCTATACTTACTCATTTTTTCCCTTTTCTTTTTTTCCCTTCTACTTTCCCTTTCTAGTTCTATACTTAGTCATTTTTTCAGAACGATGGGTTCCTGGGTTGACGGAATTATGAATCCTCATCTCCATCCATAACCTCACATCACGGGTCTGACCGACTGCCGTGCTATTCCATAATTAGCCAATTTTACGATCGCGGGTTCCTGGGTTGGCAGGGTCGAACTCTCATACCCCATGTTCCATGATATACATTTTGCATCCAAAAGTTCCACAATCTACATTTTGACCCCCCAAAATTTTAAGTTTCATTCCTCCTACAATGAGTCCATCCCACCGTCGCGCCATTCTATACTTAGCCAATTTGGAACCTTCTGCCGTCATGGATTTGCGGGTTCCCGGGTTCACAAAAGTATCAAATCATATTTTTCTCCCGTCCGTCCCCGCCACCCTCACACTCTTCCCAATGCACATTTACTATGCTTCGAATGCTAACAACTCATCATGCAGGTTCAAAAGGATTTTCATTAATAAGTGAAGGGCTCGAGGAGATCTCCTATTAAAATGCATTAAACCGGTATTTACGGAGGATTATATTATCCCCCTCAAGTGTTCATTTTAAACATTATCTGGAGAAAAGGAACATTCTCATCAACTTATGGAAACAACTGGACAATAGTTCTGTGGAGATACATTAAATATTTTTCGGGTGCGAGGACCAGAGTTTTCAGTGGTCCAGAGCATACTCCTACTACTCATCCCCTTCTTCCCAGAAGGAAGTAATCTGGACATCTAGAATTGCATGTGCAGGTTGTGTTCCAGAAGTCTTTGAATGTAAGGAGTTGGTCACCTGATGTGATGAGAGATATATTCCAAGACAACGAACCATTCAGTTGTGGGACCATTCCCATGTCTCTCTATCGCCTCAGCTATTTCGTAAGATGTTGAGACTTCCCGAGCCGACACTTACCTTCAAGGGAGAAGATTGGAGAGAATTCTTAAAGAAGCATGAAAATGGATTAGACCTCTTACTTGAATTCTTGGAGACCCTAGCGGCTTTCCCCGAGGACATCACGAGATTGCAGGTTAGCTCATTTAAAAATACTTTCTGGGAAATTGCTTGGATTTTTACGAGGATAACATGACAAGAAACTACAACTAGCATCTCCCTCATGATTCTTTACATTCTATATTTTACTGTCAAAGAACATGCCATCTTCGATTGGGGCAAGTTGATTTCCATTGAAATCTCTTCCCCATTGTCTTAATACAAGAAGGGAAATAAAATATTTATGTCATCTTATTTGGTTTTCGCGATAGAACATTGCTGTCAGTTCTCGATATTATCTGTATGTAAGAAAGTAAACTGCCAATTCGACCCAGTAACCTTCTGGTATCAAACATTATGGAGGCACAAAGCCTCCCAACCTTTTTATGAAGTTTTTAATGATTTTGTCTCAGTTTTTAAGGGCTTGCTATTTGGAAAGGACACTCCTTGGATGTTTGACTAGGCGAGTAAGTTCCTGGAGATGAAGGGGACGCTGGAGCAAATGAAGAATTATAATGTTATAAGTATTTTTGGTTCCAAGGAAAATCCTTCCTTCCTTCCATGTCACATATCTGAAAAAATGTTTGTTACTGAAATAGCAAGGTAGTACAATTACTGGTTGCATTTTTTCCATGAAAAGAGAAAAAATCAATTCATACCTCTGCCTTGGAAAGTTGGAGACTTCATATTCATAAATATGAACAATATTGATGAATTCCCAGGCCATTTCCACAACCTAAATCTAAAATATGCTGAAAGAGTAAAAGGGTTCGACCCTAGTGGATTTTTTGTAGAACATCTACTGGCAGTTGGTTTCAAAAATTCTTTTTTTAAATGCTATTCTGAATGAAGATGGAGATAATTTCTCAGGCACTCCCGCTCATGACATTGGTGACCTGGAAACGATACTCAACACTAATGAGTCATACAAACATAGAGGAAAAGGTCCGGGTGAGAAGAGTTCCCAATCCCCAACTGTCACTCCAAAGAGTACAACATCTCGGAGCAGTGCTCCAACAACCCACTTAATTAAGAAAGTAACCCACAGTTCTTCAGGTGGAGGAGGAGATAAGAACCCTCCTTTGGGAAAGATTGAAATCTCCCACAAGCTTCCCTTGAGGAAGAAAAGAAAAAACATTGTGCAAGAAGAGGAGGGACCTCAAGGCGAAAGTGACATCCACGACCTCTCCCTCGAGGATATGGAACTCAAGATTGACATTGAAAAGGTGTTCCCCAATGTTGATAAGCCAGAGAACATGGCTCACCAGAATCCTCTGATGGAAATAATTGAGAGCGAGACCTTCGATGAGGAAGATTCTTTTGTATTTCAGAGTGCTATTTTTGACAACGAGTCCAAAAATTTAATTATTGAGAAAAGAGATGTAAAAAATAAAAAGGGGAAATCTCGTTCAGAGATCAACCTACAGAACATGCGGCCTTACAAAATTTCCCAAATTCACCGAGCAACTGGATATGCTTTATATAATTCTATCAAAGGCCTTGAAGCAGAGAATGTCAAGTTAAAGGAAAGAATCAAAGAATTGGAGGAAGATTTAATTCCTCTTCTAGTACTTGATAGTCCTTTAGCAATGATCGGGCCTACCACACCTGCAAAAAAATTGAAAGGACCGGCAAGCCTTCTCACATCAGCCAGGGGCTATGTGGAGAAGAACATTAAGAAAATAATGGAATTAATTATAGAAGTTTGGGAGATGTAAAAGAGCATGTTAGATATGTCAAAAAGCATGGTATCTTTTGGAACGAGGGCACACGCCTTCCATGAATATTTACAGACATATTTGAAAAATGAAGAAGGTTTTTACCTCGACGCGGTTGTACCCTTCTGTTTTAAAGTTACCAATATGACATAGTTGAGAAGAAGAGAGGAGGATCTCCCTTCTCCGAACCAGATAAAAAAATAAACGCATGCTGGAAGGAAAAGGTTAGGAACCTAAATATTATTGTCCAAGCATGCAGCTAGGCCATAACTAGGAGAGAGGAATTATTCAAAAGGATGACCGAGATAGACCTAGCCAAGAGCACCAATGAGGTCCAAGACCCCAAACTGATTCTCAACTGATTGTTCTTAACCAAGCAAGCCTTTGACGAACAAGTTGAGATATTTAAAGGGTTATCATTTGAAAAATTCTATGGCATTCTTGAGTATAGTGAAGATGACGTGGAAAAATAGCTAGTCGACTATTCAATGAAAAATCAAGATATTGAAGAAGATTTGCGGAAAATTTCTATTGATCTAAGGGACTTGGAAGGTGAGCTCTGCAATATAAAAATCTGGCATGAAATCAAAGTGGCACCTGTAATATCCCCCGGTAGTGCCCCAGTTATATTATGAATTGTAATCATGTTTTGTAGCCTGGTGAGTCGAGTATTGATAAGCTAGTGGGCTTATGTGTTTATTAGGTCGGAGAGACTAAGTGTTAAAGGCCATGAGCCTATTTTTGTATATGTAATTATGCAAAACATTAATAAAGATTAAACATCATTGTGTGCAAACTGACCATGAAGAAAGAGTGATGGGGGACTAAGCTTCCACAATGTGGGTAAGGGAAAGGGGAATGAAAGGCTGGAAAGAGGGGATAAGCTTAGGGGCTTAAGTCCTTGGGAATAATAATTTATTATTATTCCAAAGTGGTGTGAAAGGTATACTTTTATCCCAAGTCCTAGGAGAGGCAACACATGCAACTCCAACATGTGCAAAAATGAACGCATACTTGATGGAGTGCATGCAACTTCATGGGAGACATGTGTCGGCCCAGGAACATGCAATTTAACCCAAGAATTGAGCCGTGATGGGGGTTCGTCCTCCATTCTTGTGTCTGTTTTCTGAACAATGTTACTTCTGTTTCTGATCTCTGCATGCATACCCTCACATAGCTCTGAAACCAGAAGTTTGTGATGTTTTCTTGAGAAGCCGGTACACCCTCTGTATGAACCATTGAGTCTGTGTTTGACTTCTGCATGGATTTCTTGTCACACATCCTGAAACTGGTGTTAACTGAACCATGCTGTGTCTTAGTGGTCTGTTGCCATTTTTTGGACGTCCACACCCAATTTTCCTATTGCTGATATCACCCGTGAGTTAACCGAAAGCTGATGTTGTTGCTGTTATCCTGAACTTGTAGGAATTGAGTTTAAAACTGGTTGAAGAATCGAGTTTTTAGGCCCATGGTAGAAGATGTAGGTTTTCAGGCCTATGAGCAGCTCTCTCCAGGTGAGAGAGTTTGCGGGGAAGTGGTTTTCTCCTAGAGAGAGTCCAACACCAGCTACAAAGCTCTGAGAATTCCTGATTTGGCATGTTGCCGAGACCCAGAGAAGGAGGTGAAGCACCGATGGAATGTTCTTATGAAGGTGTATACTCCCGGGTGGAACATGCATGTGGGAATGAGAGTCCATGAGTAGTGGGCGTAAGAAGGCTCCTGGAGATAATCCTTCCGGTTTCACTATGCACTTTTCCTGTAACCTCATCCTATTCTAGGATTCCCTTTCCTTGGGTGGAGCTTAGTCCCAGCTCGGGGGTGACCCACTGCTGAGCGTGATGAGTAGTGTGGTCTAAGGTTGGGAGGTTTGTGGAATTTCTGCACGTAGTTGGTGGAGTTACTACAGTTTCAAAGATAAGTATCATTATGTGTTTAATTTCAAGTAAAATGCATGTCTATGATGCTTTTAACATTATCATGTATTCCATTGCAATGATATTTATTGTTAATTATGTTTAAGTTTGAATGTTAGTAGTAATACTGGGATTACTCTGTATTGTTCATTAAATTTCATTAAATGTTATAATTTGATTTAATGCATGTTATATATATATATATATATATGAGAATGTTTCGCATAGTAGTGTTGCCCAACCATGGGGTTGATGGCCGGGGACATTACAATATGGTATAAGAGCCCATAGTTTCAATGCTGAGCCTATATGGGTCGGATAAGTGGTCATTCGACCCAAGGTTTCGAGTGGAAATGTTGTTCGGATGGAACCGATTTTGAACCTTAGAATGTTTCCGAGTGCCAAGGGGTTACTTGGCCGTGTTACGAAGCTTAGGAGGAGTAACGGTAGAATAAAACCGCAACTGGTGTGGTATTTGACCAGAGAGAGAGAGCACTCAACACTTGGGGTGTTGGAGCCATAGGATCTATTCGAAAGGAGAGGAAAAACCTTTATGACCGTTAGATCTGGAGAAGGTGCAGGAAGATTATCCTGGAAGCCTTTCGGAGTTCGACAATCGTGAGAAGTGGAATGAACTGAGGCACAAAATTCTGAAGGAGATATACACCGTAGATCGTAGGAAAAGAACTTGACCGTTAGATCTGTGTCCATGAAGGCAAAGGAAAATCACTTCAGAGGATTTCTAGTGTGGGCTGTGACAAACTCCCGAAGTCCGAAGAGCCGAAGTGGTGAGTCATGATGATGTCACCTAGAGGTGACGTGGACACATAGGATGTGTGCCACGTGTCAGTGGGTTTAGAACCTGTAGAAGATTGAGATGGCATTTGGAACATGACGAGTGCCACCCATTTGAATGGGCCACGTATCAGTCGCTAGTATTCCACCATGTAGCATCTCGTGTGAGCAGGGTTAGTGGGGCCTGAGCTTACGTAACGTAGTTTAAGGTCAGAGGACCCACCATGGCGTTGATCATGATACATCAAGATCAATGGCGAGAAGGCATTGCAGAGACCCAAGTTGCATGGAAGATAATTCTCCAAGGTGGTCCTGCAATCCAAACCGTGGTTTCACCGAGGGATTACGTGTCAGCGTCAGAAGAATTGTAGTATGAAAGGATGGTTACTCCAAACCACCGTTGCATGCCCCCCCAATTGGGAAAACATTAAGTGATGTAACGTAATAACGTCACCTAAGGTGATGTGGGAGTGTTAAGAGATTAATGGTTCGAGGTCTTTGGATGTGAAATCTTCCGAAGTCCCAAAGTCTTGGAACTCAGACGCTTGAGGTTCCACAATGAGTGTCAGCCGTCAGATGTTGGGTAGACGTGGACTGTTGATCCACTCTACTTCGTGAGTTCATTAATTCAGAACTCTGAGAATGTACTGTGTGGTATTATGAAGACTCTAAAACCCGAAGTCCTGGTTAAGCGCTTATCGATCTAGTGCCTGGTCGCAGCCTGTGGTCACAGGGGTTGGGGCTAAGAGAAAAGGGCTAAGGCCTGAAATTTTTACAGAGCTGAGTAGAGCTCAGAAAATTCATGAAATTTGAACGTTTTATGTAATCATATTTGTTTATGAATGATGACCTGACAAATTCCATTTGTCTACACATTGTGTTGCAGAAGTTTAACGAGTGCCAGAACCGAATATAATTTCCACTGAGTGCAAAAGAAATGGAAGAGACACAGAATGCTTTCAGTTTAGAGAATGAAGCAAAATGAATGGATGTTCATTTGGGAGTTGAAGGGTCGAACTCCAATGGGCATGGAGAAGAGATAGATAAGGAAGGGCATATGATGAAAATCGTTGAACGATTGCAGAAAGATGCCCAGACTCACTGAGAAGATAACATAAAGCTCATGAAAGCTAAGAAAAAATAGGGTGAATTCAACCTAAAGTTGATGCAGAGTCTGGAAAGAATTGAAAATAAGTTGGATAAAGAAAGTGACTTAAGAAAAACAAGGAGTCGCAAGACCCCTGAGAAGGGAAGAAGATCAAGGAGCATTGGTAAACACCATCATCACTCCCAAGGTCGCTCCAAGAGGAGGGCACATAGTAGTTTAAGCCCATCTCCTACCAGAAAGCACAAGAGATATGGAGTAGATGAACTGAAGGGAGAAATTAACAAGATTAAGCCTCCTACGTTTGATGGAGAACACAAGAAGGAGGAAGATGTCGAAACATGGTTTCTTGGCATGAGGAAATATTTCCAACTACAAAATTATTCCTCTCATGCTGAAGGAAGAATTGCAATGTATCAATTGAAAGGAAAAGCATCCATGTGGCGGGATCAACTTGTGCAGGTGCAACACATTAGAGAGAAATATATCACTTGGAAAGAATTCAATAGGTATTTCAAAAATAAATACTTAACTAAAATATACTACGAAAAAAAGATGAAAGAGTTCTTTGAACTCAAGCTGGGTAGCATGACCATTGATGAATATGAACAAATATTTTTGGAATTGCTGAAGTATGTTCCGTTCATCAAGGATGAGACTGTCAAGATTTAGAGGTATCTAATTGGATTTCCACCTTACATTGGTGAAAATATTCATTATTATGATCCTAAGACCATGAAGAAACTATAAGAATATCGAAATGATTATATGAGAAACAAAGAAGCCTACCTTCCGGAAGGCTTGGGAAGACAAGAAGAAATTCTAGATGGATCAAAGGAAGAAGGGAACTAAGCCTCCCTTTTTTAGAAACAGTCCTCAAAAAAAACCATCATTTAGAGATCCAAGAATGGCTGACGTAGGGGAAAAAAGGCCAAGGTAGACACCCATTCAGTGTTGGTGCTATCAGGGGAACCACAAGTACAGAGATTGTCCCCACAAAAATGGCAAAGTGAGAGCTGTCCATAATGTTCAAGAAGCTGAAACAGTGGAAGACATGGGCAGTAGAATGCGAAGGATCTATGCAGCCTTGGACAACAAGCATGCTAAATATCAGTCGCACATGATTGAAGTAGAAGGTATGATCAACAACCATGCCTTTACTATTTTAATTGATTCAGGGGCTAGCCATAGTTATATATATCCTAGAGTGGTGGAAAGTTTGCATTTGTCGAGAAGAAAACATGAAAAGTCTTGGTTAGTGCAACTAGCTATATTTTTTCCTTCTCCAAATGGTACCCCTACCCCTTCTTTTATAGGCTAGAAGGAGCTAGGGTTTTGGACGAACCCTCGGCCATGCATGGCTGGGAGTTTCAGTTAACTGACCCATAGCTTTTTGTCCCATCGGCAACTTTCATTTTTTTCATGATTCTGAAGGTACACACGGGCTGTAGTGGGCCTGCTAGCGTGGACACTGTAGATACACGTGGGATGTAGTGGGCCAGCTAGCGTGTACTTTTTAAAAATGGAGTTTTTAGAAGAGTTGTTCAGTAGTTTTTGGCAAAGAAGGGATATGAATTGGCCTGATGCCAGGTAAGCATGTGTGGTGGAATTTAGGGTTATAATAGATGCCCCCTAATGTGTGAGGTCAAAAGAGCATCTGATGGCCGAAATACATTACCAATATTTACTGATGTGCCGAACAATTGAGCCCAAGGATCAGGAACTAGGAGGTGCCATCTGCAAAATAACAAATGTCTCAACGAGGCGGGCATACCCATGCTCGGGATAAAATAGAACGCATGGATACCAATCAAATACACTGTAGATCCATGTCATATAACTATATAAAGTGTAGCCATGAACAGTACACAATAGATCTACATCTCGAAATAAAAAAGATATACATGCAAAGTATCCATCTTCGTAGAAGCTGATAAGGCCTGATGGCTGGAGATGAGGGCTTTAGAGCTCGAGCAACAACTTCAAAATCTTCAAAACTCAAGTAGGAGTGTAATATGAATGTATGACTGTACTACCCAGAGGTCTTTGACGGCTCGTCAGTCATCGACAAAATTGATAATCTTGATGATCAGACTGAAGGCTTCAATGATTTCGAACAAGGACTTGATTGGGTGTTCAGGATGGCCGGGTATGTAGACAAGATACATATTGCAGAGGGGCTGACTCAGGCTTAGTGACAAACTTCCCTTGGACAATAGCACGACAAGTGATGAGACTCAGGCAACATATATATTAATCATAAGTCTACGAAGCAGGAGGCAATGCAAACTCTCCATATGTTTGGAAGAATAACCAAACGGTGGAGGACACAACTCTATATAGCAAGAAAAGATTCCTAAGGTCATACTACATCCCATAGTCTGAAGATCAAACAGAGAGATGTGCTTTATCCAAGGGCGACTCATTATGCTGCCAATAAAGAAAATACTTTTCCCATCCTCTTTTTGGGGTATATTTTATTTTTTTGTTCTTTTCGATAATTTTGGAAAAATAATAAAGGAATATTACGTTACAATGGAGGAACGAGTACTGCAAACATACAAGCTCAAGGCACAAGGACACGACTGATGTTCTGGTAAAATGATACTCGAGAAAAATCCTCCGGTGGCCAAAGGTGTTAAGACGCAGAAGCAAACTGTCACAAGGCTGGTGGATAAGGTATGCAAATGCGGTTGATAGAACACACACTGGTAACGTCCTTCGATGTAAGTTTAACGAGCCCAGAGAAGGTAAGCTCGGTGGTTTTTCATATTTAGAGAGTTTGAAAAGGCATAAAAGAAGACTCTGTTGGGGTACCTTTTTCAACAATAGTCTAGTCAGTTTGAAAAAGGGATAAACTAGCACCGATTAGACGTCAATTCAAAACCATTTTAACGAGTGTGACAAGGACAAGATCACTCGGCCATTTTTTCACTTTTAAGGAGTCTGAAAAAAGATTAACTATGGACTCCGTCAGGAATATTCTTCTGGACCAATTTAACGAGTGTGAAAGAATAAGGTCACTCGGTGATATTTTCAATTTTAGGGAGTCTGAAAAGAGCTTAACTATGGACTCCGTGGGGGTTTCTTTTTCATAAGTTTAGTCCCTCAGGCCCGGAAAAGGAATAAAATTATACCTGAGAGTACTCTTCTAAAGAATGGGAATTCGATAGAGTATACCTTTGTTCATACAGTTGACCGTCCAGACCAAAAAAGGGGTAAACTACCGCCAGACATACGTGACTTCAAATTTTAGTTTAACGAGCGTGAAAGGCCACAAGATCGCTCAGCAATCTTTTCATTTTTAGAGGGTCTGAAAAGGGCTTAAAAGGAGATCCGTTTAAGGAACGTTCTTCTGGACCAATTTAACGAGTGTGAAGAAACAATGTCACTCGACAATCTTTTCATCTTTAAGGAGTCTGAAAAGGGATTAAAGAAGACTCCATAATGGTTACTTTTCTCAGTTAATCCGGACGAGATCGAAAAGAATAAATACAGTCTTGTAGGATGTTGCTTTCGGATCTCAAAGCGAGCTTGAAAAACAACAAAGTTATCTCATGATAGACTCTTCGTGGGTCAATGCCTGGCATCTCCTCGGGGTAGCTGTATGCTCCGAAGAAAACATTGTATATGACGCCAGGGGTTCTAGAGATATTGATAGGTATCATTTCAGAAATGGTTTCCATATTACCCTCAGCATAGATCTTGTGTGTAGCTAAAATATTAGTATGCCAAGACCTATCTCCAGTCATAGTCACGATGAATTCTCCTGCTTCGAGTCAGCTTAACTTTGGGAGGAAATATGATCTATGATGAAGATCGTCCCAAGGTTTGTCTGGAATAGTCATTGCTTCGATTACTGCTTCGTCAGAGGGAAAGACTAAGTCTAACGAATCGATGTTGGTGAGAGAACCCTGAGCCCAAATAGGCTCTTGAAGTGGATCTAACTCTTGTGCAGGAGTCGGATCAGGGTTAGCTGAAGCTTGCTGGACTAAAGAGTACGCTACTTTAGTGGCAGACAAGGGCATGGACATGCCTGAGTGCCCTGTCTCATCCATTGTGGCTGATGGGGAAGGAAGAATCCAAGGATCCTGAAAGTAAGTCACGCGGAACGACGAAACTTGAAAAATCTCAACCTTATGGTGATTAGATATAAATTTGACATTGTCGCGAGGAGGTGGGTAATCGAAGGTACCCATCAAGAATGGGCACAAACCAACTTCTACGTTAACGACACCTGGTTGAGGATTATCAATCATGGGGACCGTGGATTCCCCCAAAGCTGGGTCAGGTCTGGAGAAAGACAGTTGATCGATGGTCACTATCCGACCCTCATGTGGAAACAACAAGACTCAGAAAACTGTAGCCACCACAGCTTGCATAGAATAAGTCCAACT
>JASDQU010883464.1:2818-17500 GCA_032191745.1 Picea mariana
TATTTAATAGAAAACCAGTTTTACTGTATCTCTGTTATTTTTGTGTTAAGCACCTATTAATAATCTGTATTCATTTCGTTCTGCTCATAAAATTCGGATCAAAGGAGGCTACAACCCCCTATGTTCTCTGGCTACAACCGGAAGGCGGCTACAACCACCTGTCCTTGCCCCGTCTTGCTACCTTGAAGTAGAAGTAGAATGATGGAACCACTGTCAACCTGTCACTGTGAGATATACCATTGTAAACTTGTACCAATAAATCTGAACCATGCATCAACTTGTACCTCAACCTGTAATCAAATTGTACCATAAACAAGTGCATCAACCATGCACCAACCTGTACCAAATAACCTGTAATCAACTTGTACCATAAAAAAGTGCATCCAACCATGTACCAAGTATGTACCAATCATGTGTCAACTACTCATCAACTATGAATCATCAATATGTACCAACATCATCAACTATACACCTCATGTATGTGCCAACTCATCAACTACTTGTCTCAACCATGTATTCAACATGTACCTCAACCAAAAGCCCTCATCAATTTCATAATCCAAATATGATTTACAGCTCTGTAATAGACCTAGTGTATATGATCACATTCCTGCAAACCTTTCTTAACTTCAACAACAAGAGACTATTATTTTCATCAAACTTTTCTTTAGTCTCACATGCCTAGTTTCAGATTAGTCAACAACCCTAACTTGAAGTAATCATAACTTTGTACCTGTAATGTATAAAGATCTGAAACTGATACACAATGTTCTTCAGTGTGTTTTATTCAATTCCTCCAGGTGTCACTACTTGGAACCTATCAGAAAAGGAGTTATAGAAAAAATGGCATACCTTGCTGAATTCTGGCTTATTCTAGAGAGTGACCTTATAGAGCGTGCCCCACATGGAATATTTGTTGAATTGATCTAAAACCATTATAGAGAATACTAAAGACTATACCCTAAGCAACACATTTGGTTTCACTAAATTTGGATCTGTTATGAAGAAGTTATGACGTTTTTACCCGAAACACTTGTTTTTGACTAGTTTCAGGACTAGCCATAAACCCTATTTTCCACGGAGTGTAAATCCAAAAATCCAATGACCCACAAGCTGAGTTTTTTAACACGGATACTTGGATATATTTTCTCAATGGCATGGAAATTTCACGGTCTGAATCATTATAGAAAACAAGTTATAGCGAAAATGGTGAGATGACCTGCAAATAACATACCTTAGAAAGCACCATCAAAAGAATTTATCCTTCCTTGCATTTCAGCCTTCTTTTCTTTACCTTCCCTCAGAATTTCAGCTTAGATAGCCTTGGTTACCTCAGACACCTATAGATATTCAATATGCTCAGTGTGATTAAAATGAGAGAGCCTTGCCTCTTATTTATACTCTCCAAGTAGCTTCCTTAAAAACATCTTCTAGGTCACTTGGCCCCACTTTCCTTNTTTATTTTGTATTCACTTTGAATTATAATACACTCATTACTTCACTTTATTATTACCTTTTAAAATCTCTTAAACCACTTTGACTACTTTGACCTTTTGGGGCTTCTAGATGACATATGAGGGTCCCCCAACTTCGTAAGGCCATAACTCTCAAACTGTGAAGAGTTATGTGACGTTCCACATACCAATAGAAATGGAATGACATGTAATATCCATATAGAATAGTATTAGCTGAAAACATATCATAACTCATACTGTTATCCATCAAACAAAACTTGGGTCCATTACCCAAACCTGGGGTCTCCAACTTCTCATGGCTAATCGTGAGGAGTTATGTGACGTTCCACATACCACCGGAAATGGAATGACAAGAACTATCCATCTCATTATTCCACAATTAAGCATGGGTTCTCTTACTCCGAAAAGCGTCTTCCCACGAGGGCTTTCACCATAAGGTGACCACTTTGGAGTTCATCCATCTTTACTTCTTATAAACCATGACAAGACAATAATGAGTCATCTTTACATCAAAGAATATTGGGTCCATTACCCAAACCTTTGTGCCGCGGGGCTTTCTTCAAGGGTTGACATCAATGACAACTAACCGTAATCAACAACAACAAAATCTAAATATTTCCCAAGATAAACAAAGAGCTACGTAGATAAAAAGAGATTAAAATGAAGCTTCAAAGTCAAGGAAAAGGCATTCCTTAGAGTCAAGCTGAAAAATATTTCATTATACCAAGTAAAATGGGAGAAGTTGGCACCAAGATATTGTTGACCTTTTGATTTTGGTGTGCATGGATGTTGTTATTTACAAATTGGCCTTACCACTACATGTGATGATTCATGATGTTTTCCGTGTGTCCTTGCTCAAGAAACATGTGGTTGACCCTAAACATGTGTTGGATTTTGATGCTATATAGATGAATGGCATGAGTGCGTTTCTCAATGATCCCCCTGTTGGAGCCGCCCTTGTTTTTTAACCCGTCACAATTTTCATTTTTGATACTTGAAATCTAAAGATGGTCTTATTTTCCCCCCGAGATCTTGAAAACTCTGCAACCTGGTCACGTAAGCAACGATGCTTTTCTACTCTTGAAACAAGTCCTACCTTTCGTAAGAATGTTTCCTCTCTTTGTTTTACTTCAGGATCTCGCAAGTCAGATACTATAATCCATGGGTTCACACGTCCCGAATCACGAAACGGCGAAGTCTTTTAAATTTTCACTCAAGACAGTAACCAAGGTAGAATCTTTTAACTCATGATTAGATGTCGTCGAGGTTTCGTGCCTCGGTTCGCCAAGTCCAAATTTTTGTTTTTACAGCCCCGAGAGTCGAGAACGCGAGGTCCTTTCAGGATAACCCTAGTCAAGGATTGAATCAAAAAAGCTAACCATGGTTAAAATTTGTTCTCGGCGTTTCTCCACTTGGCACTATCATTTTTGAAAGTTATGGTGTCTAAAACCCGGACTCGCGAAGTCGCGATGTAATTATAACATGATTAATTAATCTCCTAATCCAAGATTTTCTTCCCCTTAATTGAGTCTTAATTATCGCCATCTCGCGGTTTCGTGACTCGACATACTAGTCTCCTAGAAACTTGTCTTTGAGGTTCCGAGTTGCGATATGGCGAATAAAATGATTATAAAATTAATTATGCCCCAAATCGCGATTACCGTTAATTAAGCCAAAGTTGGTCCTCGCAATCTCGCGAGTTGGAGACTCAAAGTGTTAATAGGAAATCCACGATGTAACGAACAGCGAGAAATTGATTAACGTTGGTAAGATTTGATTAATTAAGCTAAAGCAAGGTATATCCCGCGCCTCGAGGCTTGCACGTTTCTCGAGGTAGCCATCTCTCTCCATACTTCGACTGACTGTCAAACCGTCGAAAATTTATGACATTTATGGAGAAATAGGGTAAATATACGCATGTAAGATCAGATTTTACGCAATAAATTTATTTCTAATTACGATTTGACAGGATTATTTTAAAAAGTACCGAGTTTTCAAATATATACAGGAGTTTCATTTCATTATAACGAACGCATTTTCATAATCACGCAGAGCTCATCAATTCTGAGTAAACTAATTTCTGCATGTATACACAGTTCTATCACGGAAGAGCGAAAATGCAAGCTTCGTCTATGGCTCCGTGGAAAGCAGCAAAGGCGAATGTCGAGGTCGCAGGACAAGGTTCAGACAATGTCTCCAACACTTCGCCTTTAAGTGTCGACTCGGTCCCCAACTGGTCATTCGTTTCAGGCATTTTGCAATCAGAATTGGTGGATTATTCAGACGACTCAGATGACAATGAAAATGATGATCTAAACACCAAATACAAGATAGTTGTCCAATCCAGAATGCACAGGGTAGCAGCCAGACTAGGGTTGCTCCCATATTATGACATGATCCAATGGGCGTTGGATCACGTGGATATACCCACCAGGACTATCATGAACGGACAACGAGTCACTGTCGGGACTTTTAGGCCCGAGCATCTACAAACTATGTATAAGCTACCCCCGACGTCTGAATATAAATATGGTGCTGAGTTACTAGAGGAATTCAAGGAGAAGGAGTGCATCCAGTATTACAAAACCATGCCCAGGCTAATAAAGGATTGGGTTTCACGCACCGCGAAATTCAGAGCAAATGACCAGGGCATTTATTCAATCACTTCGTTGGAGCCACAGTATAAATATGTGGCCATGATGACATGCCGGCTATTTGGGAGAGAGGACACATCACATTTTTACATTTCGTGGGTGCCTCTTATGTTTTGGGTCGCAGAAGGTTGCTCTTTTAATTGGGCAAAGATACTCTCGGATAGTTTGGCCAACCGGGTCACAGAGTATCGGGAGCAGAAGGAAAGTGGGAGACCGTCCTCATTCTTCATGTCCGCCTATATTATGGACGCGATATGTTCCATGATACCATTTCCATTGATGAGCTGGGCTTAGACTCCGACTAAAGACAGACCTATACATGTATATCACGAAAAGCTATGGGAAAATAAAGCGAAAAATTTCGCATATGAAATTTTTAACTGGGTGATGGTGCCCCTGCATATTGCCATTTTTGGTCACCCACCACCTCGTATCACGGACATCATTGTAGCAAATCTGAGTGGCATAGCGGACTGGTACGTGGAGGTAGAGTTCTCATACTTCAGAGTATTCGGGGCTGCTGTTCCCCCGCTTGCGCTACCATTGTTCATTCCCGACAAGCTGGCTTGTCGTGAGGTCGCCCAGTAGACAGTAATTGGTGGGGTGAGTAAAGAACTCAAAGGATACTCAAAGAAGGTGTGGCCGTCTTTTCCAATTCGACTGAATTCTTATTCTTTATTGGATTTTGGGCATGCCAAAGCCGAGGCCGTAGCCCTGGAAGACTTGAATTTGGTCTCCATCGAGTATAAGAAACATGATCCACAGAAGGTTGTGAGAAACCATTTAGCTAATTGTGGGCTCAAGAGGTTTGAGCATGAGAATTCTCCTCCGGATGACATTTTCCGAGGGGTGAGGTCTTATGAAGAAGTTCTAGCCCGAATCCGATCCTTGGCTCCCGAAGACACGGTCGCTGTATTAAAATTCCAGGAGCAGAGACGAAGCTGCCTCCCCACTGTGTTGCGAGGCGAGATTCTGGGTGTTTCCGAGATGAAACAGAAGGATACTGAAGGTCTCGAAGATACAGCTCCTGACTCGGGAAAATGCTAGGATGAGGGGAAACAAACAAAGAAGCCCGAAGCAGAAGCACAGACTCCGGACCCGCCAAAGAAACAGAATCCAAAAACCGAGACAAAGACCCCTGAACCGCCAAAGAAGCAGGACCCGGTCGACACCCCAGGAAAATCAACGAAGAAAATCGGGGAACCCATCACTTCTATCACCCCCTTGCAGTCGACGCAAGAAAATATCGAAGAAGGATGGATATTCAATGAGGAACTAAGGCCCATAAGAGCAGAGGAACTTCCTCCGAATGAGTTTTTCTTTGATAAAAAGAGAAAAGCGGTAGTAAAGAGTGAATTCTACCAGGAGGGGGAGTCGACTGCTAAGAAATACAAAGTTATGACTGACGGAAATAATAAAAAGAATGAACAATTCGCCACTGAGATCGCAGGGACGCTAGGAGCGTATGCATCGGCGAATCAATTTTCGGTCGGAATTTTAAAGAACCAACTCAAAAGGAAAAATTGCCTGATCAGGACTCTCGAGGCCAGATTGGCCTCGGCCACGGAAAATGCTAAAGGCTAGGTGAGCGCGGAGATAGAGCTGGCCCGACTGGCTGATAAAAATGAAATAGAGGTGCTCAAAACCAAGTTCGAGCAAGCACATCTAGTGGTCTGAGACAGTTGGATACAGGCGGGCCAACAGAGGATTATGATTGAAGAGCTGCAGGCTCGGGTAAAGATTGCCGAAAGCAGGATGATCGACGTGGATATGTTCAAATCCCAAGCCATTGGAATTCAGAGCAGAATCTCTTCGGCTCAGCAGAGTTTGCTCGCCAGGATAGGAGAGATACGGGAAAATTATCTATTGGTAAATCAGGTTTCCAAGAACCTGACTGCCAGAGAAAGAGATGCAGAAGTGGCTTGGGTCACCTTCCAAGACGCGGTGATAGCCACGAATAACAGAGTTTCGGCAGATGCTCCCAGCTCCCCATCCCAGAACAAACCAGAGGTAATATTCTGTTGAAGGATTGGGAACACAACATTGCCCTGGGCAAGGAGCAAGCTCAAAAGGTAATAAATTCTTTGGAAGAAGCTTTTAATTCCATAGACGACGAGCTGTTGGGTATGGATAATGGAGGCGATGCAGAAGCATTGATGAAAATGAATGTGGAACAAATCTCACTTGATCTGAAAGAGAAGGATGAGAGAGATTCGACCGATATCTCTTGGACATATATGGTAGACATGGCCCAAGTTGATAAGCACATGATCAAACCCAGCGCGCAGCTAAGTGCCCTTGACATCATCGGTGCACAAATGGAGGACAAGCTACAACAGTTAGCCCGAGAATGTTACTTCGTCGAGGCCAGCTGTCAAGCAGAGCCTTCACGGCTCGTATCTCATCTTGTGGAAATATGTATCGCCTGCACCGAGTCTGCGCGAAGACAAGCACCTGGCACTAAGTGAAGACAGAGTAGGGGAAATGGAGCGATTGCTCTCTCCTCTGTCATAACTGAAATTTTGCGACTATTGAGATTCTACCTGCTTTGTAAAAATTGTATAAATATACCCCAGAGAGAAATAAATAGGGCTGGACCTTTTTGAGTAATTTGTAATAGAGTTTTTACATTGAGAGTTAATACAAGCAAATCTGGAGATTCTCAATTCCGTCACTTCTGTATTACAAGTTTGCTTCCTTGTATCTCTTTTTTACATTTGCAATTCATTTTCATAATTGATGTGCTTCGTTATAATTTTGTACGACCACTACTATAGCGAATGAATTTGGGTTTTCTGTAATTGCTTATTGCCTTTCCTCTGCACCAACTATCAGCCGTGTAAGACCAATCTGCATTGTCGGAATTCTACATATGTTCTTTGTTACATTGGTTATTTCCTTAACATATTTTCCTCTCCTGTTTATGTCATGAGTTTTCTCCCCTGGTTGAAACCTTACACAGTGAACGGCTCAATGTTTTTCTCCCATATCACCCCTTTTATTAAAATATGATACAGTTATGGGAACGAGCCTTAGATTTGCATCCGTATTTTATTTCTGTAACCGTAAATTCTCTTTTATAAAACCAAACTGAGACAACACTTAACCTTTCTTAAAGTCTTTCCTATCCTTACTGTTCCCCCATGACAGTTCCTGTACCGACTCAACCTAAAGTTGAACCCGGACTATCGAATCAAACACACATTGCCTTGAATCTCTTCGACTTCATTCTTAAAACGACAACTAACCGGGCCGAACTTGAACAATCATGGACAGCCATTGAACGAGACATAACTACCCAGGAATAGTTCGAAGTCAGACAATGCCAACGAAGAAATCTCCCTTAGTTTCCTTCTCCGAAGGTTGACGTTTCTCCCTTCTCCATCCTTTAACCACTTTCGGATGCCTTGACACTGTACTTTTGAGCCTTAAGTACAGACTCATGAACAACACCCCCAATGATCAAGGAACTAAACAACACTTGCAAAATAGAGTTATAGAGTGGGTCAATGTACGCTAGTAGCATTACTCAAAGGAAGATGACATTTGGGAATTAGAATTAGAGATGATAAATATCTATTATCATTTGTTTAGTGATGACTCGAATCTAAGGTCACATCCCTTTCTAGAGGGGTAGGGTTGTAACACCCCTAGTGCACAACAATTGTTTTTGACCTTGGTTTTAGATTGTTGTTAGTTATCATGCACCTTGTGATGTTTGTTAGGCGATAATTTTTTAGACTCATGATCCCCTTGTTTATTTCCTCTATTAATGTTGAAAAATGAAACATATGTGTTTGTTGATGATGAATTCCCTTTCATAATAATTCTAAATATTGATCCTCAACTTGATGATGATATATGTGTATTCTTGATGATGTGCCTTCTCTTATAATGCATTTCAATTCATAACGATTATGATGATTCATGTCTTATATGTGTATCAATATTGTTGGAAAGGGATAACCTATTGTAGGTTAAAATATTGATAAAGAGGTTGGGAATTGCATCAAAGGGAAAGGGGTTTATGTTCATTGAGGCTAATCACCTAATCCTAGAGCCTAAAGAGCCTAGAGAGCGAGAAAACACTTGAAAAATGATTGCCAAAGTTAACTAGGATAAAATGCATGAAGGGAGAAAATTGTAATTCACTTTTTAACCATTTTATGACATGTGTAATTTTGGCCTTAAGCCAAAATTTTCTCAAGATTTATTTGGTAGGGATTGAGAAGGCTGATAGACATTTTTGGGAGGGATTGGTTACACCTTTGGGAGAATTATAAAAGAGAGTGTATCCTTGTGTGGAGGGATAGCTAAGGAAGAGGATGATTGGGGATTTTGGATTGAGGTAGAGATTTTATTTCTATATTAGGATTTACTAGGGAGAGAAGAATGATAGCAACTCTATCCTACTTTGTGCGGATTACTGATATTGGGAGTGTACTTTCCAAACAAAGGGTACTAATTCTCATTCGTACTTGGATATTGTTTATTTTTGGGCCCTTGGGATGCCACTATCATGTATGGTACTTGCCTAAATAGGGGTACTCATCATGGGATAGGGTGGTAGTAATATCCTTGTAGAAAGGCATTGCCACCATGCATGATACTTTCCTAAATAGGGGTATTCATTAGGGGATTCAATGATAGTGCAATCCATGCACACCATTACCTTGAAAGGTTTTGGAGGTGTTGTAAGTCCAAGAGTCTCTCCACTACTCTTTGGATTATTAGTGGGATGCCTAGTCTTTGGATTATTTTGTGAGTGTTATGGAGAAAATATTACCAATTGGATAACAATATCCCCTTAGGATTTTTCTACTGATCCTAGAAAAACAATGGGCTAGACTTATATGGTTTTCCTTAGAAACAATCAAATAGATTCAGATTTATACCAATAAATGGTGGAATGGCATACCTTTTCATGAAGGTATTCCTTGTGTATCCTTGGCTGATGTAGTCTCAAAGATCCTACTCCAGCTCCTTTAACATGCTACGTGCACACAAGTGACAAAACAACGCCTTCCTACTTCTATGCTTAGCATTATAATCTTAGATCTAGCTTGTATCTATCTTGATCTATAATTAAATAAATAAGATCTGAATATTTTCAAATGAAATATAAACATTTATGAGGGAAAACCAATGATCGATTCATTTATATGAGAGAAATACAACAAAGCACTTTACCTCTAGGTGTATATGCACTCCTCCTTGATCCTCCTTAACTTCTCAAACAAGCTAGGCAACTTAACTGCAACTTATTTAGAATGGAAGAGCACCTCTGTATTTTGGCAATATAACTTTGTTAATGATTCTTCCTCCCCATGCTGAAGATAGACCTTCCTTATACATATTCTTGGAAGAGGCTTGGGATAGCTTCTAGATATTCTAGAAACTTATGAAGACTTGAATTCTATGACTTCCAAGGCTCATGCCATGAAGAACCAACTCATCCATAGGTTTAAAAACTCCATGAATCTAGAAGGTTACAGGGGAGGTCGCTAGTTTCAAACTATCAACCAATGACATTGTCGCTTGTTGTACACTGTTGACTAGTGAAATGGTCGCTTATTCTACACTGTTCAGTAGTGACATGGTCACTCATTGCCCATGTATGACTAGAAACCTTCCTAAAAAACTCATTGAATCATGAGTAGAAGAGTGCATCTCAGTTATAATCTTATGTTGTGTTCCTCTTGACATTGTAGGGTGGAAATTAAGGATATAATAGATACCCCATAATGTGTGAGGCCAAGAAAGGAATGGATGTCCAAAGAAAATTACAATAAACTGTCACTAATGTAAGTCAGTGTGAGGAGAGAAAAGAGGTCAAGAGATTAAAGAGTACCTACAATCAAACACCAAGGATAAAAACATATATAGACGATGTTGTCTAACTATTCTATATTTTGGCCTTTTTTCGCCAGAATCCGATGACATAATCTGGATGAAATCACAATTTTCTATTGTTTAAATTGCATTTCTAAATGCATAAATGAATTTAGCGTGTTGAAAAACCCATGGGGCTCTCAGATTATATAGAATTAGCCACTCAAATTTGCAAACCAAGACTTTCTTTCTAGATTTCAGGCAAAATTAAACAGAAAAGTCCCTAGAAAAGGACCAAAAAGTAGAATGTTTACACTATGACATATATAGACCATCCCAAAGGTAGAAATACCCAAACTCAGAAGAGAATCAAAGCATGGACGCCAAAAAAATACACTACGGATCCATGACATGAAATGAAATACCATGTCCATGAAAGAATACACAGTGGATCCATGTCATCAATGAGATCATAGCCATAAGAAAATACGATGTGGATCTATGTCACAATATATACATCAGGAAGACAATGAGCACTGAGGAGAGTGCCCTTGAAGTATTCAAAGTACTCATATATAAGTGACATGCTCCATTACAACTTGGGAGGGGTTCTGTGAAGGAATTATGTGGCCCCAAACCCAAGGTCTTCATCCCGAACCCCTATGGTAAGATTATATAACATGTGAATAGATGAGATAATGTCGAGCATGATAGAAAGAATTTGATTACCAATCATTGAGGTATATCGTTAACATATGCAAGGGAAATAAAAAATATTGAAAATGGGCCCAAAGGTGCCTAGTACAACCTAGTGAGTATGAATAGAGGATTTGATGTCAAACACTTGTAGAATCGATCAATCAAGGGTCAATGATGTAAAAACACCATCAATTGCGAGGAGGCCTGCCACTAAGGAGTACAAGCTCCAAGGTACAAGCTGGTTTGTAGATCCCTCTCCTACATAATGCGATGAATTTGGTAGGAAGATATTCATCGAAGGAGGGCCTCAATCTATCCCCCATCAATTGACACAAAAAATACACCGAGATATGTTGTGAAGAGAGAGAATCACCAAGTACAAATGAAATAGGGATGGACGACTTAGAAGGTAAAAAAAAACATATGGTTGACTCAGGCTTAACTTACCTTGAACATATAGCACAACATAGTGATGACTTGGTAGCAAGACTCAAGAGCATGACTAATATAGTGCAACATTGAAGCACACTCCACGATGGCTGGAAAAGTAACCAGTCGGAGGAGTATGCATGATTCATATTACTCGTACAACTCTTAGGAAAGCTATCACCCAACTATAAGATGATGACTCAAACAAGTGCCATGTTTAAGGGTGACTTTGTTGGTGCTGCCATTTCGTAAATAGATCAATGGTAAAAAACCCCCACTCTTTTTTTTTTTTTTTAGTTTTTAGTGTCTCCTTCATGGTTTAATTAGTGCAAAAGAGAGATAAAAGTTTGCTTGGTAGTGTCTTTTTTGTTTAGTTGTAACGAGCCCAAAAAAGAGTTAAAAGTATACTTGTGAGGTGTCTTTTTATGATTCTGAAAAAGAGTTAAAGTGTATTCGTAAGGGTGTCTTTTCGTGTCTTTTTACGATTTCGAAAAAGAGTTAAAATGATACTTGAAAGGTGTCTTTTTCATGGTTTAGCAAGCATGGAAAATATTTAAAAGTGAGCTCGTCCAGTGCCTTTTCATGGTTTAATGAGCACAAAAAAGGGGTTAAATATAGCTCGTATGGAGAGAACGAGTGGATTAATAGAATGCTTCTATGTTCCAAGTGCATGGAACTGAACTAAGCAACATGAATGAAAATGGGTACTTGCAAGTGAGGTCCACTCTTAGCAATTATTCTTTCCATGGGTAGGTAGGTAAAAAATGGAGGCCAAATAATGCAAGATGTGGATGGTCAAGAGCTACTGCAATAGTGGTCAGTAGGATATGCACAAACAACAATGCAACGACAGGGCGATCAACAAATGCATAAGCGACCATAAAGTAACATAAAAATTTAGGAATCCCCTCAGGATATGGCTAGAATGTATATGAAGAGAGGAACATGAGTCTCAATGTTAGGTCATGGCAGGGCTATGAGGGGGTTCATAGGCCTACGAGAAATCGCAGCATGAGCACCAGATGGCAATTCAGGTTCTATCTAGGGTGCCCGTGGAGGGTAGGCACTATCACACAAGTTATGACATGCAAAAATGGAGTGGCTAATGTCACAACATTATAAGATTGAACTTAAGGCATTACGACAACAAAATGGATGGTTAATAATGCAAGATGGTATAGTATGGAAAAACCTATCCCTATATGCTAGTTTAGGGAACACGTACCTCAAAATTAGTGGAAGTCACTAGATTTGTAAAAAAGTCCCCATAATCATGTCAACACATGTAAACTAGATTTTGGGGTCAAAATGCGTAGTGAAATCTCAAAAAATAAAATATTTTTTGATTTTTCGGATATGATATATGCAAAACAAAATCACTTACACCACACACATATATATAAGGCACTACACATCCTAATGATTTACAAAAAATAGAGCACATTGTGAGGCTCAAGCCAAGGGTCCTTTCTGTAATCGATGAACTTATGGGCTGATGTTGACATTGTATGGCACACCATGCTAGGGCCATGAGACATAGGAATGGATTTTTGTGGCCAAAGATACTCATCTTGAGTGGTTTCGTGAGCTAGGACAACTCCTTGATGATAACCATCAATACATGAAGGAGGTACAAAACTCAAATATTTGGTGGAAGGGGAAGCAAATAATTTTATGGAAATTTCTGAGAAAAAGGACCAAAGTGGAAAAAGGTCAAGACCAAGAGGTCTAATAGATTCCACAACAAATTCCCCTAAGCCTAGATCGAGACTCATCATGCTAACTCTTATTTTTTTTGAATCAAGAAAATATTATGGATGCATCATCTCATCCTTGGGCTCAAATATGGAAGCCATGCCATCCAAGATGGCCTTATCTAAAGGAAACTCAATATCTAGGAAATCATGTGAACTTGGAGATTAACCAGCCCATGTAGGTGGAGTAGCATGACCACACTCCATATGAGGATGGAATTGCTGATCAATATCAACAAATGCTAATGGAATTTCCAGAGAAGCAATATCAACCACTGTGAGTGGCATGTGAGCTCCATAAGACTCAACGTTGTTGGGACGAGGAACCAACTAAGGATTAGGAGACCCTGGGGATCCATTGGAAAACGAAGAAATTATATTGATAGGATAAATATTCAGGGGAGATGATGGTGGGGGAAAGGGAAGATTACCATCAATGAGGAGTCCTTGAACATCCCTGCACCAACAATCATATAAGGGAATTGTGAATCACCAACAAAGGGTACATTATAACTCATATTGGATCCGATGTTTGGGGTATAAAAAACTAAGTAATTGATAGTAATGATTTTCCCTTGGTGACAGAAATGTAAGACCTGAAATACAAATGAGACAACTGTGCTCATGTCATAGAACCAAGTACGCCCAAGTAATATATTGTACTCAAGTGATGTGTCAACTACCTCTACAAGGATGAAGACAACCTTACCACCAAGCTCAATGGGAAATGTAGTGATAATTCCATGAGGCTGGAACATGTGTCCATCGAAGGATTTTATTATGGTTGAAAACATATCAAGCTTCGAAGAGCTATTGGATTTCCAACATGACATAGACATGATATAAGTCGAGCCTCTTTCATCAATGAAGTGTGAACGATGTTCTTCCCCACTATTCTCACTTTAATATGAAAATAAATTTGGTGGGAAATCCTATGATGAACCTGATCTAAATAAAAGGTAATCAATCTCAAATCCATGGGATCAACCTTGCCTATCGTAGACAATTTTTTTTTTTTGCTACACAGGGTAGATTTGAAGCACTTTGAAGGAAGACATGGCACAAGGTGTCTGGGCCAAGTATTCCACAATGTGGTAGTTGTGGACATCCCATGTGTTTGTATTATATGTTGTACATTAAAGAACACCCTTCAGGGGGTGAAGCAATGTGTCAAAGGATGGGTTATCAATATTAAGAGGGTCACCAGGCTAGGAAGAGGAAGATAACTCCTCTGTAGAAGGAGTAGGCTCAGGATTGTCATAGTTTCATGCTTGAGTTTGAAGGGAAACCGTCTAGTCACACATGAACATTGTTGAGTTCGAGGACAACCCTTCATACTTAGGGGTAACTTCCATGCCCCCTTGTGGAGGGGCATGATATGTTGCAACCATTTGTTGAGGTTGAGAGGGAAAAGATGAGTTAAAACAATAGGTTGTTAGGGAGCCTTTTGTTGTGCCAAATACTTATGGATCTCATCTTTCCTAGGGAATTTGTGAGTAGGATGGTCCTTCCCAAATCATGTAGGAGAACTGACACTTATTTTTAGCTTTTGTGACTGATGCAGGAGCATCTACACGCCATCAAGCGAGCCAGCGCGCACGGAGAAAAGAACCTACAGCTGGACAGTGCCAGCACGCACATTTTGAAATGATTTGGAGATTGTTGCGCCGTCGTTTGGATGAGGGCATTCAAAGCGAGCGCAGTTGTATTGTATTAGTAGATAGGAAGGCATTTATTTGAATTAATGCTGTTAGATAGGAATTAACTGTAGATTAGACAGTTTTAGCTTTAGAGAGGGAAAACGGAGTATAGACACCCTCCCGTGTATCATTGTAAGAT
>JASDQU010883464.1:17550-34068 GCA_032191745.1 Picea mariana
GAGAGCGAGAAAACACTTGAAAAATGATTGCCAAAGTTAACTAGGATAAAATGCATGAAGGGAGAAAATTGTAATTCACTTTTTAACCATTTTATGACATGTGTAATTTTGGCCTTAAGCCAAATTTTTCCCAAGATTTATTTGGTAGGGATTGAGAAGGCTAATAGACATTTTTGGGAGGGATTGGTTACACCTTTGGGAGAATTATAAAAGAGAGTGTAGCCTTGTGTGGAGGGATAGCTAAGGAAGAGGATGATTGGGGATTTTGGATTGAGGTAGAGATTTGATTTCTATATTAGGATTTACTAGGGGGAGAAGAATGATAGCAACTCTCTCCTACTTTGTGTGGATTACTGATATTGGGAGTGTACTTTCCAAACAAAGGGTACTAATTCTCATTTGTACTTGGATACTGTTTATTTTTGGGCCCTTGGGATGCCACTATCATGTATGGTACTTGCCTAAATAGGGGTACTCATCATGGGATAGAGTGTTAGTAATATCCTTGTAGAGGGGCATTGCCACCATGCATGATACTTTCCTAAATAGGGGTATTCATCAGGGGATTCAATGATAGTGCAATCCATGCACACCATTACCTTGAAAGGTTTTGGAGGTGTTGTAAGTCCAAGAGTCTCTCCACTACTCTTTGGATTATTAGTGGGATGCCTAGTCTTTGGATTATTTTGTGAGTGTTATGGAGAAAATATTACCAATTGGATAACAATATCTCCTTAGGATTTTTCTACTGATCCTAGAAAAACAATGGTCTAGACTTATATGGTTTTCCTTAGAAACAATCAAATACATTCAGATTTATACCAATAAATGATGGAATGGAATACCTTTTCCCGAAGGTATTCCTTGTGTATCCTTGGCTGATGTAGTCCCAAAGATCCTACTCCAGCTCCTTTAACATGCTACGTGCACACAAGTGACGAAACAACGCCTTCCTACTTCTATGCTTACCATTATGATCTTAGATCTAGCTTGTATCTACCTTGATCTATAATTAAATAAATCAGATCTGAATATTTTCAAATGAAATATAAACATTTATGAGGGAAAACCAATGATTGATTAATTTATATGAGAGAAATACAACAAAGCACTTTACCTCTAGGTGTATATGCACTCCTCCTTGATCCTCCTTAACTTCTCAAACAAGCTAGGCAACTTAACTACAACTTATCTAGAATGGAAGAGCACCTCTGTATTTTGGCAGTATAACTCTGTTAATGATTCTTCCTCCCCATGCTGAAGATAGACCTTCCTTATTCATATTCTTGGAAGAGGTTTGGGATAGCTTCTAGATATTCTAGAAACCTATGGAGACTCGAATTCTATGACTTCCAAGGCTCATGCCATGAAGAAGAAACTCATCCATAGTTTTAAAAACTCCATGAATCTAGAAGGTTACAGGGGAGGTCGCTAGTTTCACACTGTTAACCAATGACATTGTCGCTTGTTGTACACTGTTGACTAGTGACATGGTCGCTTATTGTACACTGTTTAGTAGTGACATGGTCACTCATTGCCCATGTATGACTAGAAACCTTCCTAAAAAACTCATTGAATCATGAGTAGAAGAGCGCATCTCAGTTATAATCTTATGTTGTGTTCCTCTTGACATTGTAGGGTGGAAATTAAGGATATAATAGATACCCCATAATGTGTGAGGTCAGGAAATGAATGGATGTCCAAAGAAAATTACAATAAACTGTCACTAATGTAAGTCAGTGTGAGGAGATAAAAGAGGTCAAGAGATCAAAGAGTACCTACAATCAAACACCATGGATAAAAACATATATAGATGATGTTGTCTAACTATTCTATATTTTGGTTTTTTTTTTTCGCCAGAATCCGATGACATAATCTGGATGAAATCACAATTTTCTATTGTTTAAATTGCATTTCTAAATGCATAAATGAATTTAGCATGTTGAAAAACCCATGGGGCTCTTAGATTATATAGAATTAGCCACTCAAATTTGCAAACCAAGACTTTCTTTCCGGATTTCAAGCAAAATTAAATAGAAAAGTCTCTAGAAAAGGACCAAAACGTAGAATGTTTACACTATGACATATATAGACCATCCCAAAGGTAGAAATACCAAAACTCAGAAGAGAATCAAAGCATGGACGCCAAAAAAATACACTACGGATCCATGACATGAAATGAAATACCATGTCCACGAAAGAATACATGGTGGATTCATGTCATCAATGAGATCATAGCCGTAAGAAAATACGATGTGGATCTATGTCAAAATATATACATCAGGAAGACAATGAGCACCGAGGAGAGTGCCCTTGAAGTATTCAAAGTACTCATATATAAGTGACATGCTCCATTACAACTTGGGAGGGGTTCTGTGAAGGAATTATGTGGCCCCAAACCCAATGTCTTCATCCCGAACCCCTATGGTAAGATTATATAACATGTGTATAGATGAGCTAATGTTGAGCATGATAGAAAGCATTTGATTACCAATCATTGAGGTATATCGTTAACATATGCAAGGGAAATAGAAAATATTGAAAATGGGCTCAAAGGTACCTAGTACAACCTAGTGAGTGTGAATAGAGGATTTGATGTCAAACGCTTGTAGAATCGATCAATCAAGGGTCAATGATGTAAAAACACCATCAATTGCGAGGAGGAATGCCACTAAAGACTACAAGCTCCAAGGTAAAATATGGTCTCTAGATCCCTCTCCTACATAATACGATGAATTTGATAGGAAGATATTCGTCGAAGGAGGGCCTCAGTCTATCCCCCATCAATCGACACAAAAAATACACCGAGATATGTTGTGAAGAGAGAGAATCACCAAGTACAAATGAAATGGGGATGGATGACTTAGAAGGTAAAAAAAAAAACATATGGTTGACTCAGGCTTAACTTACCTTGAACATATAGCACAACATAGTGATGACTTGGTAGCAAGACTCAAGAGCATGACTAATATAGTGCAACATTGAAGCACACTCCATGATGGCTAGAAAAGTAACCAGTCGGAGAAGTATCCATGACTCATATTACTTGTACAGCTCCTAGGAAAGCTATCACCCAACTATAAGATGATGACTCAAACAAGTGCCATGTTTAAGGGTGACTTTGTTGGTGCTGCCATTTCGTAAATAGATCAATGGTAAAAAACCCCCACTCTTTTTTATTTTTTTAGTTTTTAGTGTCTCCTTCATGGTTTAATTAGTGCAAAAGAGAGATAAAAGTGTGTTTGGTAGCGTCTTTTTTGTTTAGTTGTAACGAGCCCAAAAAAGAGTTAAAAGTATACTTGTGAGGTGTCTTTTTACGAGTTTGAAAAAGAGTTAAAGTGTATTCGTAAGGGTGTCTTTTTTGTGTCTTTTTACGATTTCGAAAAAGAGTTAAAAGGATACTTGAAAGGTGTCTTTTTCATGGTTTAGCAAGCATGGAAAATATTTAAAAGTGAGCTTGTTCGGTGCCTTTTCATGGTTTAATGAGCACAAAAAAGGGGTTAAATCTAGCTCATATGGAGAGAACGAGTGGCTTAATAGAATGCTTCTATGTTCCAAGTGCATGGAACTGACCTAAGCAACATGAATGCAAATGGGTACTTGCAAGTGAGGTCCACTCTTAGCAATTGTTCTCTCCATGGGTAGGTAGGTGAAAAATGGAGGCCAAATAATGCAAGATGTGGATGGTCAAGAGCTACTGCAATAGCGGTTAGTAGGATATGCACAAACAACAATGCAACGACAGGGTGCATAACGTGATCAACAAATGCATAAGCGACCATAAAGTAACATAAAAATTCAGGAATCCCCTCAGGATATGGCTAGAATGTATATGAAGAGAGGAACATGAGTCTCAATGTTAGGTCATAGCAGGGCTATGAGGGGGTTCACGGGCCTACGAGAAATCACAGCATGAGCACCGGATGGCAATTCGGGTGCTAACTAGGGTGCCCGTGGAGGGTATGCACTATCACACAAGTTATGACATGCAAAAATGGAGTGGCTAATGTCACAAACTTACAAGATTGAACTTAAGGCATTACGACAACAAAATGGATGGTTAATAATGCAAGATGGTATAGTACGAAAAAACCTATCCCTGTATGCCAGTTCAGGGAACACATACCTCAAACTTAGTGGAAGTCACTAGATTTGTAAAAAAGTCCCCATAATCATGTCAACACATGTAAACTAGATTTTGGGGTCAAAATGCATAGTGAAATCTCAAAAAAGAAAATATTTTTTGATTTTTCAGATATGATATATGCAAAACAAAATCACTTACACCACACACCTATATATAAGGCACTACACATCCTAATGATTTACAAAAAATAGAGCACATTGTGAGGCTCAAGCCAAGGGTCCTTTTTGTAATCGATGAACTTATGGGCTGATGTTGACATTGTATGGCACACCATGCTGGGGCCATGAGACATAGGAATGGATTTTTGCAGCCAAAGATACTCATCTTAAGTGGTTTCGTGAGCTAGGACAACTCCTTGATGATAACCATCAATACATGAAGGAGGTACAGAACTCAAATATTTGGTGGAAGGGGAAGCAAAGAATTTTATGGAAATTTTTGAGAAAAAGGAGCAAAGTGGAAAAAGGTAAAGACCAGGAGGTCTAATAGATTCCACAAAAAATTCCCCTAGTCCTGGATCGAGACTCATTGTGCTAACTCTTATTTTTTTTGAATCAAGAAAATATTATGGATGCATCATCTCATCCTTGGGCTCAACTATGGAAGCCATGCCATCCAAGATGGCCTTATCTAAAGGAAACTAAATATCTAGGAAATCATGTGAACTTGGAGATTAACCAACCCATGTAGGTGGAGTAGCATGACCACACTCCATATGAGGATGGAATTGCTGATCAATATCAACAAATGCTAATGGAATTTCCAGAGAAGCAATATCAACCACTGTGAGTGGCATGGAAGCTCCATAAGACTCAACGTCGTCGGGACGAGGAACTACCTAAGGATTAGGAGACCCTAGGGATCCATTGGAAAACAAAGAAATTATATTGATAGGATAAATATTCAGGGGAGATGATGGTGGGGGAAAGGGGAGATTATCATCAATGAGGAGTCTTTGAACATCCCTGCACCAACAATCATATAAGGGAATTGTGAATCACCAACAAAGGGTACATTAGAACTCGTATTGGATCCGATGTTTGGGGTATAAAAAACTAACTAATTGATAGTAATGATTTTTCCTTGGTGACAGAAATGTAAGACCTGAAATACAAATGAGACAACCGTGCTCATGTCATAGAACCAAGTACGCCCAAGTAATAGATTGTACTCAAGTGATGTGTCAACTACCTCTACAAGGACGAAGACAACCTTACCACCAAGCTCAATGGGAAATGTAGTGATAATTCCATGAGGCTAGAACATGTGTCCATCGAAGGATTTTATTATGGTTGAAAACATATCGAGCTTCGAAGAGCTAATGGATTTCCAACATGACATAGACATTATATAAGTCGATCCTCTTTCATCAATGAAGTGTGAACGATATTCTTCCCCACTATTCTCACTTTAATATGAAAATAAATTTGGTGGGAAATCCTATGATGAACCTGATCTAAATAAAAGGTAATCAATCTCAAATCCATGGGATCAACCTTGCCTATCGTAGACAAAAAATATTTTTGCTACATAGGGTAGATTTGAAGGACTTTGAAGGAAGACATGGCACAAGGTGTCTGGGCCAAGTATTCCACAATGTCGTAGTTGTGGACATCCCATGTGTTTGTATTATATGTTGTACATCAAAGAACTCCCTTCAGGGGGTGAAGCAATGTGTCAAAGGATGGGTTATCAATATTAAGAGGGCCACCAGACTAGGAAGAGGAAGACAACTCCTCTGTAGAAGGAGTAGGCTCAGGATTGTCATAGTTTCGTGCTTGAGTTTGAAGGGAAACCGTCCGATCACACATGAACATTGTTGAGTTCGAGGACAACCCTTCATACTTAGGGGTAACTTCCATGCCCCCTTTTGGAGGGGCATGATATGTTGCAACCATTTGTTGAGGTTGAGATGGAAAAGATGAGTTAAAACAATAGGTTGTTAGGGAGCCTTTTGTTGTGCCAAATACTTATGGATCTCATCCTTCCTAAGGAATTTGTGAGTAGGATGGTCCTTCCCAAATCGTGTAGGAGAACTGACACTTATTTTTATCTTTTGTGATCCCCTTGATTTTTTTTGGGTTGGAGGGGTCCCCTGCTCAATATTGGAGTTTTTCTTCTTGTTCCTCTTCTTTCCTCCAAGTTGTTGAGGTTTCTTTGATTGCATGGATTACATCAAATTCACCTCAAAGGTCTGAGTGGAGACCTGGGTAGTTTGAGAAATGGGCACAACAACTAATGAGTTTTAAGAAATGGTCATGTGACTCATCTGATCAACAAGCTGGCCCAAAGAGGAATGGGATACAGAACCAACCATGCCATTGCCATGCGGTCTTGGGTTCGATTTTCTTCGATCCATCAAAGATCGAGGAGCACGTGGGATTATTTCATTAAGAGTGCTCGACTATGGATCAATCAAATATAAGTGCTAGGCACACATTATGGCCTACTCCTCAGTAGTATCCCTTTACATAGCTACATCCTTGGTAATGGGTGGTAAGAGAGATTTTGTGAACCACTCCATCAAGAGCTGGTTCAAAATTTGGTCTTAATAATATTATGTCTTCGTCTCCACTCATGTATGTGATCATAAATGTGGGAGGAAGTATCCTGATGTATCGATGTCAAGATATCTATTCCTATCTCACACCAAATAGGTAATTGGTAATACATTAGAAAAGCCATTTCCAAGTCATTAAAACTATTGAAGGAAGCACCCTTTAATTTAATATACCATTTGGTGGCACTTCCGATCAGGGATATATAGAAAAGATGCAACCTTATACTGTCATCCATCAAAAATTTGGATGAGCACCACAAATGATATGTCATTATGTGTGTGAAGGGGATTTATCCCAGATTTTAATCAAATTTCGGCATGTTTGATGGGAGCTTAGTAGGTAAAACCGACTATGGAGGGTCATGGGTAATGGGGTCATTTGTCAGACATGACAGAGTGGGAAAGTTCAATGTCACCAAGAAATGCAATGACATATGAGAAAATGAATAATGAGCCAAGGATGAAGCTCCTTGAGATAAAGAAAAAATTTGTGCCCCCCCCCATGTTTGTGCTTCTAGAAGGATTCATGGTACCAAAAGGGTAATTTCTCCCAGGAATGGAATCCCTCCCAAGAGCGTGGCTTCTCCCAATACTAGACATTCATCAGAGATGAGACTCTTCAAATTCATGGTCACCTACTTCACGTTGCTTAAGAGGTGGTTGTACCTCTATGATGGGCTGAATTTCTCGTAATCGATGGGATGAACATGATGATTTAGCCATGGTGAATATAATATGTGAAAATCAAAACACACTTCAACATAACGCTGAGGTAGACATCGAACCAAAGAGCACACCCCTAACAAAACTAGGAAAAAAAGAAGAAAACCAATGGCTTAGGGGGCCTTCTGAAAACCAACCCTTTGGGGGAGATGAAGTCCCCACAATATTGGCTAGCGAAGGTATCAGGAGTAATTATAATGATGTATGCAAAACAACCTTGATTGGTGCAAGTACCCTTTATTAAGGTGGGCACCCTTTGTGAGAATTGGTACTATGATCAAACGTCTGCCCCAGGTACTAAAACATGTCCCACCTGCAGTCACCTATGTAGGCTACCTAGGAGTGGTCACTAAGGATTCCACCTCACAATCAATGACTAGACAAAGACTCACATGCTCGACCACACATAAGGGAGGGGTAAATATGCTCAAAGCGCTACCTCATAGGGAGGTGTCGACACTAACAAAACCCCCATATATGTAGTATTTGAAGCGATATCCTAAACACCAAAAACAACATAGATGGGTAATCAACCTACTTTCCTCGATGTAACCTCGTGCTTAAGTCCTATGTTAGAGGAGGATACTTACAGAATGATTGTAAACATGAATTTTACACTCTTTAATGACTCCAAGTTTCATTTAGTGGACTTGGAGAGTTCACTCTCCAATCCTATTCCAAGGCCCTAATCCAATCTAATGTTGGTTTGATAACAAAGAAAAGAGTCTAGTTGATTTTAAATTACAAAATGTTTTCTTATGGCTGTTGTTTAATTCAAGGGAAGATGAATGAAACTTTAGTGATTTTTTCACTCTTGACCCAATGAAAACAATGCAAAAATTCCAATGCAAATTGTTCAATTCAATGAATTCTAGATATGGGAGGGAAAGAGGCCCTTTTCTTTGCAAATTTGACAATGTAACTTCACAATCACTAAGAAACCATGAAAGATAATCCAAAACCAAAATCTCAACAAGATATCAAAACCAAACATAAAGTGCTCTTTGTTCTAGATGCTCAAAAGTATTACGCATGATTTTTTTTTTTTTACTTTTGTTTTTTTCAATTGAAATGCAAAAAATTTCTTAATCTAAGAAAGAAAAACAATATGCAAAATGAAAAACCCAACAATCATCAAGAAAGTGATGTAGGAAATTTGTAGTGATGCTTGAAAGACCACCCAATGTCTCTACGATAATCACAACCCAAAAATCACAAGGAAAAATGATCTAGCAATGACATAAAACAAAATGAACAAGGGAAACTCAACCAAATGCAACTGAATAAAAGACACTACCAGATCTAATTAGATTTGTTGAGTACACATCCCAACTTAATGGATCACTAACAACAAATAAATTCAAATAAGCAATCAAATCAAGAAATTGAAAGCATACCTCAAACCCAAATTCAAGATCTAAGGTGACCCAAAAGGGCTCAAACAGAGAGATTATCTAGAGACATAGACCAATTATAGACTTCTCAAATCAGACACATCTAGATCTGATAAGGATAAATATGAAAAATTTGCAATTTTTTGTCCCACAGGGGAGGTCACTAGTTGTCTAGCGTGCAACAAGCAACCATATGTAGGCGGTCACTAGTCACTAGTGTGCAACAAGCGACACTGTCGCTTTGTCTTCAACAACAAACAAATGAACCTCTACAAATATTTTGAAAAGTAAAAATATCTAACTCAGATCTATCATATCCAAGAGATTTAATCTTTGAGGGAGTGCTAGGGAAGATAATTACTAACTCAGAAACATAGAACAAAGGAAAATAGACAAGTGAATCTAAACTAGAGAAGAATCAACGATTCTTCCCCAGTGGAGTTTCTTGTTTTGTTACATATAAAATCTCACCAATTGGATAGAAATATCTCCCTAGGATATTCCTACTGATCATAGACAAAAAATGGGCTAGACTTCTATGGATTTCCTTAGAAACAAGCAAATATATTTATGTTTATAGCAAGAAATAGTGGAATGACATGCTTTTCCCCAAAGGTATTCCTTGCGTATTCTTGGATGGTTTAGTCCCAAAAATCCTTCTCCAGTCCTTCAACCTACTACATGCACACAAGTGACGAAACAATTCCTTCCAAATTATATTCTTAGTGTTAGAATCCTAGATCTAGCTTGTATATGTCTTGATCTATAAGGAAATAAATCAGATATGAATATTTGCAAATGAAATACAAACATTTATGGGGGAAAACCAATGATCTATTAATTAATATGAGAGAAATACATCAAATCAATTTACCTATAGGTGTGGATGCACTCCTCCTTGCTCCTTTCTCCTTGATCCTCCTCATCTTCTCAACCAAGCTAGGCAACTTGATTTCAACTCATTTGGAATGTAAGAGCACCTATGTATTTTGGTAACATAACTCTGCGATTGATTCTTCCTCCCCATGATCAAGATAGGCCTTCCTTATATATATTCTTGAAAGAGGCTTGGGAGAGGTTATATATATTCTACAAACCAATGGAGACTTGAATGCTATGAGTTCCAAGGCTCATGCCACAAAAAACCAACTCATCCATTGCTTACCTCTTCAAAACTTTGTAAATCTAGAAGGCTACATGAGAGGTCTCTAGGTTCACACTGCCAACCAATGACATGGTTTTTTGTTGTACACTAATGACTAGTGACATGGTCTCTTGTTGTACAGTGCTGAGTAGTGACATGGTCACTTGTTGTCCATGTACAACTATTGACTTTCCTTAAAAAATCACTGAATTGTAAGCAAAAGAGTGTGTCTCAATTGTCATCTTTTATTGTGTTCCTCCTGACACAATAGGGTGGAAATTAAGGCTTTAACATTGATTTGATTGAGCCATATGACGAGTGCTATGCATTCCAATATTTCCCCACATTGATCTTAATCCCTACTCAAGGGCTTGTATCTAGTTCATGAAATGACATTCGTTGGGTGGAAAATTGGCCCTTGGTTGGAAACCAACTTGTGGAGAATTGATTTGGGCTAGTGCCTGAAATTTGACAAAACAAAGGATCTACACATACCTTATGTTATTTATTTATTTGTTTTCCACCACTATATGTAATGTCCCCTTCCAAGTGACAGGGGTGATAAGAGACTTAGTAGTCTAGTTGTCCCCTCTAGACTATAGTCTCATTGAAATAAAAAGGGAATTAAGAGGCAAAAAATAGTCACTAAGGTATTAAAGTTATATTATTAAAGTGACTTTAGCAAAAAGGAAAAATAAAAGATAATTGGATAAGTGGGGAAAATAAAGTGAATAACCTTAGAAGCCAATTAAATAATTTAAGTGAATATTAGAATATGGGATTAAAAAGAGTGAAGGCACCTCACTCATACATTCCGGATAATTTTGTCTTTTTGCACTTGTGAGCTTGAGAACTTGGGCGTTTGAGGGTTTTGTCTCACTAAACCCTAGAGATCAGTAAGGGAGTGAAAGATTCTCCTATTCCCGATCCAAGTTTGGCCAAGGTGGTGAAAGATTCCACCCTCGCCATTCTATCTTCTGTCGTTCAGGTTTATTCATCTTCAACAACCATTATTTTGAGTAGGGTGAAACAACCAGGATTCATTTTGTAGAACAAGAGAAAACCATTGGAGGAAGAATAACTATATTTTCTTGGAGGGTTTGGGATCTGGAAGAGATCAAGCCACATGGGGGTTTCCCACCTCTAGAGCGCCCTTTTTATCATTAATTTTTTGGGGTTTTTTACTCTTCATATTTATTTATTCTCCAAGCTGGGCGAATTTCTGAAGGAGGGTGCACCAGAACAAAGATATTCATTGTTTTTGGGGTTGAAACTATAACTACAACCAAGGAGATTCATCATATAAGGAAACCATATAATTTTGTACAGGAAGCTATCATTTTCCTTGAGTTTTTGGGCCAGATCTGCAGTGGTTATATTTATTGGAGCGCTTCAACCAGTGAAGGTGCATTTCTACTAGAAGGGACAACATCCACAACAAGGAAAAGAGTTGGAATTTGGATATCCTTTGTATTCAAATGGTGGAATATTCTTGGGATATATATCTCTATTTTATATTGTATTTTGGAAGCATCTCCAACCACAACTTCTCATACTCTTATGCATTTCCAGATCTACTCTTCTACTTCATGGAGGTCATCTATATATTAATAAATAAACCGGATCTGAGTGTGTGGTCATTTATTTTTGTATTACTGTAGTATTTGGTTGCTACATGTTATTTCTTCCATCTAAATTCTTCTCTTTCAATAAAACAATGAACTAATATCATATACAAACCTAAGGAGGTTATACATGCAAACTGTTTGACATAATCCCTGAATGAGAAAAATTGTCATATACATAACAACAAGCATAAATTCATAAGAACCACTCATTGGGAAGGGATAAGGTGTTACATATGATGTGTATGAATTAATGTTCAACCCTTAAACTTGAGTTATTGAAGACAATGAGTATTGAAGTGATTTCAAGGGAGTTGCAAGCTTGTATGCCAACTGTTTGACGAAATTCCCCAACCAACTAAATCATATTTTAGCACATAATTTAAAGGGGAATATTACAGTGGTATCAGAGTGAATATGCTTTCCATCATGTGATTAAAGTGATGAATAAAGGGAGAGGTAAAGGTGGAAAAACTTTACCAGAGATACCAGAAGGATAAGAGTCAGAAGGTAGTATGGGGGAAAAACTTGACACAAAGAAAGAATTGCTATAGGAAGCAACAATATTAGCAGAGAAGGTAACTCAAATAGTGCATGACACACTCCAGAACAATCAGATTATTCTGCAACACCACTTGGATGAGATGCAAAATCATTTGTCTAGGGGACAAGAAGCACTGAAGATATCATCTGCAAACTTTTAGAGGGGACAAGAGAGAATGATAGAAATAATGGAGGAACAATGCAAGTATTAGGGTGTCCTTTATCACTTCTTGATCTAGCAGAGGAATGGCAGGAATCCACCCTTGTTTGTAGGAATCCAAGGAGCCAGTGGATCTCATGGAGAAAATGAGAATTATGAAGAGTCCACACACAAAGATCAAGTAGAGGGGCGTAGTTCAACTAAGGGAATGCCTGCCCATTCTCACATGGATAGTAGAACTACACCTAGGCTGTATATGCCCACCTTATTGGAGGCACAAAGGAGGGACATAAAGGCCTTTGGATGTGAGAATACAGAGAGTGAATTGGAGGTCATGGAGAGAGAATACAATGCACTGAGTGTGGGATTTAGGAGACATGTTTCTTTGGGGGAATATTTCCACATCAGGTTCAAACATAAGTCTAAAGAACCCTATAGAGGTAACAATGAATTGGGGCATAAGGGAGGGAAATGGAGATGCCCCCTTCGATGGTACCAGCCATATCTCAGCCAAAGCGTGGGTGCAAAAGATGGATTCTTACCTTTATTTGAATTCCATGGAGGAGGAAAGGGCCATCAAGTTTGCAACCTTACACTTGAATGGTAAAGCATATGATTGGTGGTTCCATGGGATGACCAATTTGGGTCATGAACATGTCACTTCATACATTGAATTCACCCAGAGACTCATTGACAGATGTGACAGGAAGGATCCATAACTTCACTTCAAGGAGCTCACACAATTAGAAAAACAAGGTCAACATAAGAATTCATTGAGGAGTTTCATAGAGTAGCAGTTATGGTTCCTAATATGACAGAGTCGAGGTTATTGATGATGTACATAGAAGGTTTGTATGACCCTTTGTGTGGATGGGTTAAGGATTTTAAGCCTATCACCTTACATGATGCTATTGAGTGTACTGAAGATTTGGTAGGGGCAGACTACAAAAAAAAATGCACCTAGACCCCTAATTGTTCCAAGAGGACGAGAAGGAAGACATGTAGACAAGAGAAAGGGGAAGATGGATGAAGCTACTAGAAGGAAACAACCATGCTTCACTTGCAAAGATCCATGGTAGCCAAGTCACAAATGCATGGGTAAAGGAAAAATTCATTATACAAAAGTAGTTTCTGAAAATGAAGATGAGATGGATTAGGAGGAAAGTGGAGAGATTCATAACATAGAGGTGAATCAAGAGAAGGAAGGAAATATCTCACACGCACATGAGGAAGAGGGACCCACACACCATTCTACAAGGATTAAGAAGGATACCATTGAATCCATTAGTGGAGTGCCTAGATTTAGTACTTTCCAGATAAAGGGAGTTGTGCAGGGACATTGAGAAACACTACTTGTTGATGGAGGGGCCTCTCATAATTTCATTGACATTGCTATGGTAGAGAGGAGACACATCCATACATTGGACTTTGGCAGGTTTTTGGTTGAGGTAGAAGTAGGATGCACTGTGGCCTGTGACAAGTATGTTCCACAGATTAGCTTGACCTTGGGTAGATACACTTTGACATTGAACTTCTGTGTTGTGGATATACCAGATACAAACATCATATTGGGAGTGCAATGGCTTATAACCTTGCGGAAAATCACAACCAATTACAAAACCATGGAGATTTCTTTTAACAGGGAAGATGGAAAAAGGGTCACATTAAAGGGGATGACATGAGAAACACCTAGGGTGGAGAAACAAAACATATGCATGCAAAATTTAGGCGAGAGGAAGTGGCCTATGTAGCAGAGTGTCTTGTTATGTACGTGAGTCATGAGGGGTGCAAGCACTATACTCCAGACATATAGAAAATACTTCACAAGCATGATAAGGTCTTTGGACAGATTCCACCAGGGAAACCACCAGATAGGGGATTTGAGCATATCATAGAATTAGAAGAGGGGGAAAATCCGGTCATCACAACACCATATACGCATCCTAAGAAGCATAAGGATGAGATTGAGTGTTCCATTAAGGAGTTGTTAGACATGGGGCATATTAGGCCAACTTCCATCCCTTTTGCATCTTCAGTAGTATTGGTCAAGAAGAAAGATGGTATCATGCGCATGTGTATTGACTATAGGGCCATAAATAAGAAAACCATAAAAAATAGCTATCCCATTCCCATGATATATGCACTATTAGATGAGCTACATAGCACATTGTACTTCACCAAGATTGACTTGCATTCTAGATACTGTCAAATCAAAATGAGAGAACAAGATGTACACAAGAAAATTTTTAGATGCCACTATGGACACTATGAGTTCCTTGTTATTCCTTTTGGGTTGACCAATGCACCAACCACATTTCAATCATTCATGAACCATGTATTCAACAAACAATTGAGGAAATTCCTAATAATTTTCTTTGATGACTTGTTGATTTACCATAGGACATGGGAATATCACCTCAAGCATTTGGATGAGGTGTTAAGCATCATGGAGGAACACTCATTGTATGCCAAAGAGTCAAAACATGAAATTGGAATGGCTGAGGTTATTTACTTGGGACACATCATTGGGGAAAAGGGGTACAGGTTCACCAAGAAAATATCAAAACTATAATTGATTGGATGACACCTAAGACACTTACAAAACCCAAAGGATTTCTTTGTATTTGCAATTATTACATGAGGCTTGTTAAGGGTTTCTCCCAGTTATGCGCACCTTTGAATGATTTGACCAAAAAGGGTGCATTCAAGTGGAGTGGAGAGGCACATTTGACCTTTGATAAAATGAAAAAGGTAATGAGAACATGTCCTATACTATCTTTACCATATTTATATCCATTCATTTTGGAGTGTGATGCATTAGGTGAAGGGATTGGAGCTGTACTCATGCAAAATAGGCATGTTATTTCCTATGAGAGCCGAAAACTAAGAGGGCTTGAGTTGCTATACACAATTTATGACAAGGAAATGTTAGCTATAATGCATTCATTGGCCAAATTCAGACAATATTTTGTGGGGGAAATTTTTTTGGTTAGGACAAATCATAACAGTCTAGAGTAGAAGGACCTCAATGAGAGACAAAAAAAGTGGGTGAGTAAGATCTAGGATTATAAATTTGACATTGAATATGTCAAGAGAAAAAACATTGTGGTAGAAAATGCTTTGTTTAGAAGACCCTCAACTTATTCTATGTTAGAGATATCAGTCGATTGAAAATCACACCTATTGGTAGAGTATTCAAAAAATAAGTTTGCATGTGAATTAATGGATGGACAGGTTCAGGATGATAGGTACAGGATTGTAGATGATGTCATTTATTATAAAGGGAGGATTCATTTGGTTCCTGAATCTTTGTTCAAGAAGAAGGAAACACAAGCATTTCATAATTCATTATTAGTAGGGAATCAAAGATTCCTTAAGGCATACATACAGATCAGAGAAAGATTCACTTGGAAAGGCCTCAAGGAGGATGTCATGTGTCATATCAGAGAGTGTGTCACATGCCAACAAAAATAAAATGAACACACTCACCCAACATGTTTATTACAACCTCTTCCCATTCCAGAGCACAAATGGGAAAGTGTATCCATGGACTTCATTACAGGTTTTCCAAAGACACAGGGAAAGGATTGCATCTTTGTAGTAGTGGATCGCTTGACCAAATTTGCTCATTTTTTTTTTCCATCTCTATAGATTAAAATGCATCTCAAGTGGCAGATTTATTCTTCAATGAGGCCTTTAGGTTGCATGGGTTGCCCAAGACTATTGTGAGTGACAAGGAAAATAGGTTTATGAGCACATTTTGGTAGGAATTATTCCTTCTAGTTGGCACAAAATTAACCCCCAACACTAGCTATTATCCACAAACAGATGGACAAAATGAAATAGTCAATAAGTGGGTGGAGGGGTATCTCAGAAACTATGTGACAGGTCAACATAAAACATGGGTTAAGTGGCTACACTTGGGAGAATATTGTTATAACACCACTCACCACATGTCCATTGGTATGTCTCATTTCTTATCCTTATATAGTTATGATCCTCTCACTTTTACAGAGATAGTATTTGGATATTGTAGAGATCCTATAGCTCAGAAGTGGATACAGGAAATCCAAGACATACTGAGAGATCCAAAAGACCATTTGCAAAGAGATGAAAAACAACAGAAGCTAAATGCAGATAGAAATAGGGTGGAGAGTACTTTTGAGGTAGGGGACGTAGTCTATCTAAGGCTCCAACCATACATACATGAAACCATAAAGAA
>JASDQU010883465.1:14580-34051 GCA_032191745.1 Picea mariana
GTTATGATGACCAGAGTAGCCAGATGGGGATTATAGCAAGTACAGGAGCTATTGAGGGATATTTTGGGGTCCGGCTTGCATCGCTCATCCTATTTCATCATTATGATCCATTCCGCATAGATTGGCTTTGGTTCCGTTGCATTCCAACGATTTCCATGATTTTGAGTATTTTGAGCTATAGGTTAATTAAATTCACTAAAGAGGTCATTTTGGGCACAATACTTGAAGAAACCTCTCAGTGTAATAGCTCATTGGAATCGGGAGGAACAACACTACAGGATAGGATGATGAAAAGTGACTTTCAGTGGCCAGGGAAGCCACAAGGAGAGAAAAGATGTTTTTCAGAGGTAAAAAAGTTAATTAATTAATTAAAGTGATTTAATTAATTAATTAATAATCAATAAAGTAAAAGTCACTTTGGAGGGACAAAGTGAGCAGGAAGTATAAAAGAGAGGCAAGTGCCTCTATTCTCTCATTCATGTATGATTATCTTTTGATATCTGGCTTCTAGCTAGTGAGACCATACCTTGGGGGTTTTGAGGGTTTTGACTTAACAAACCCTAGAGGACAATTCGGTGGTGAAGATTCCACCTAGGTTGTCCCAAGCTTGGTCTCGGGGATGCAATACTCCCCCACACCATTCTACTTCAGATCTACTTCGTTGCAGGGGAGTTCTACATCAATCATAGGTACAGGAGGAGAGAGGGCGCACCATTAGGGGTTTCCAGCAAGGGGGGTGCACCATTCACTGAAGGAAGGTTCGATCTAACCAAGGAGAAGGGATTTCAGATATTTGAGCATATGGATTCTTCTTGCAGGGTCTTCACCATCATTTCTAGTACCCTTTGAGAGAGTTATATGGTACAGATGATTTCCTAGAGCAATGGGACGAATTGGAGAGAAGGAGGGCATTTTTGAGATTCAAATCTACTCGGTTTGGAGGGGTTATACTTCAGATCTGACTCTGAGACTTCAACTAGTGACTTGCAATGTCCCGATCTATCTTTCTAGCAAGTTTCAAGGCATTTGGAGGCCTCCTTCATCAGGGCCGAAATTGTAGGGTTTGACAATATTCAGGAGGGCGCAACTCCACTTGAGGATTCAACATTTGGAGGAGCATCCCTTGGTATTTTGGTCTAAGATTTCAGGAGGGGATCCTACTCATCCTGATCTACAGTTTGGCATCTTCTTCGGAGTATTTGGAGGTCTTTGACAGTAGGGTTGAATTGTTGAGGGTATTCAGTCTTCCAACAGGGCGTAGCATCATCCAGCTTGGGAGTTTGACATTGTATAGGGCCGAGATCTCATCCTGTTGCTCATGTATGGTAGTCAGGTGGCCTTTGGAGGTTTGTAGCTTCTCTTCTTCATCTGATTGAGAGTCATCCTCATTTTGTTATGTTCTCTTATGCTATATTGTACCAGATCTGCAGATCTATTGTATCGATCCTTCTATTACTATGAATAAAGATCAGATCTGAGATATTTTGAGTTATCTCTTGTGTTGATTCATCTTGCATCTGGTTGAGGTATGTCCATTGTTGTATTTATGTTGTTTATTGCTGCAAACACACATTAAAATCATCAGTATAAACCCTTCGCGCAACCCTAAAGATCATAACCAGCGAAGTGTTTGACAAAATGCCACAACCAGAAAAAGTTTAAAAATCATGCAAAAACACAGTGTTCTTGGCCTCTTGGCTTGGGAACATTACAAATTATCACAATAATTTCAAAACCTTAAATTATCGGGATAAATACAGGCAATAATATCAACACATTGGATTTTGGCAATATTATCGCAATAAGTGTAACATTGCTTCTTAGCCATCGCTCTAACAGAGCTCCAAGCCCCCATTGTTTATTTGAGTATTGCTATCACCCAATCTAGCACTTGTGTAAAGCCTTCACAAGATTCTTCACAAGTGTAACATATGAAAGTACTTGCCACTCTCACCTTATCAATTACTTCATTCGCTTTAGTAAAGGATTGAGATCCACCACAAGGGAGGCTTCCCTAGCAATCTCAAATCAAGTCTACAGCCACCTTTCTTGGTTACTCAATTATACCACCTCTTAGATCAAGGTTCAAGGGAAACAAGGCAGTTAAGTAAAGAAATTCCAGATTTTTTTGTGAGGTGTTTCAAGACAATGAGTGATAATTACCCAGTCTAACAAGTCAAATAAATGCCCTGAAACACTACAAATCAAAAGAAAATCTATGGCTGTCATAACACTTGTAAATAAAGATGACTATTTCAGCAATGTCACAAGTTATGACAAAAGTAATATAACAGTCCTAACACTAATAAAAATGCAATGAAAGAGAGATGAAGTGCAAGCTAATACTAACACATTAAATAACCAATGCTTGCTAAAACATGAAATGGCATGAAACAACTTCAAATGTGCAAGACGTCAAGCCTTAGTTGGCTGAAAACTACAACAGTGATGCAATAAATGATGTCAAAGATGCTCTAAAGTAAGAATGCAACAAAAGCTTAGAAGTTAAGCTATAAGTGGTTAAGAAATGAGGGAGAAATGCAATAAAACCTAAATCTATCATAAGACGTCAAGGAGGAAAAGGAATTAGAGTTCCAAGGTCACTTTGCAAGAGAATAGACTAATGTCGTCTAGCTTCCTTGGGCATATGGAGTCAAAGATGCAAATTCTATGGAGAGCAAAGGCAAGGAAAGACTTAAGAGTTAAACTCTAGGGTAGTCCACTACAAACCCTAGGTATCAACCCTTTAGAAGAGCAACTTAAGGTAGTCCACTACAAACCCTAAGAGGTCGTCCTATGTCTTCTAGAAACCTTAAACAAGAGATCTAAATGGATATTTATTAATACCCTAGAGTAGTCCACTACAAACCCTAGAGAATTAACCTATAAGAACAAGACTAGCGTAGTCAACTACAAACCATAGAAATACCCTTATGTCCTTCAACAAGCTTGAAATAAATGATAGAAAGTGAAGGTAATCCACTACAAACCCTTCTAGGGTTTCAAGACAGTTTATCCAAGAAAAACAAGATAACATGCAAAATATCACCACTTTGATAAAGCATTTACTTAATACATCAAGAATAAACCACCAAAGACTTGAAAAGAACACTTACTAGTCAAATCGTTGGGCATAAAAAAAACCTAAACACAAAATCATCCACAATAAACTTGCAAAGCATCCACTAGATCATATCCAAAAAAGTGTGCATGAGTTCTCCATGATGAATAAGAGAGTAAACAAGTGCTAGAAGTGATTCTCCACAAGATGAGTTATGATTTACAAATGAGGAAACCATCCTCTATAAATATGAGACAAGCCTAATGCCTCATCTCTCTTAAAGACCCTAAAACATAATAATCCATGATACAAGCTGGATAAGTCTTAGGCCGATCCCCAAAATAGCCTCCAAAACAAAGATATAATGCTAAAAGATCAAAACCTCCTTTTAAAAGATCAAAACATCCTTTTAAAATCCCACACATGTGAGTGTGAGAGGCTCCAAAAGGTGACATCATCTCCTCAAGGGGCATAAAGGCTCCAAAGGTCACATCCATCCCCAAAAGGTGCCAAGCATCATGAAAGATCACGTCCCCTCATCAATATGGTGACATCTCATCATCATCAAAGTGCTAACTCAACGTCCATGTGCTAAGTCGGCTCAAGCAAAAGTCACATCTCCCTCAAGCATGATGTCATCCTCGTGTGCAACATCCCAAGATCCTAGGGTGACTTCATGGTGGATAAGGGCTCCATAACCTCTCCAAAGAGGTGCATCATCATCATCAAGGTCAACAGGGTCAATCCAAACCCTAACATCCTCAAAGGGTGCAATGTTCAAGTGTGTGGGATTTTTTCCCTCTGAGTGGCACAACAAATTGCATACACAACATCCTAGCTCAAATGTGAAATGTCCAAGGTGCAAGAGGTGCTAGAGGATATATCAAGGAGCATGTTAAGTCATCACCTGACCCAACGCTCATCATCAAAGGTGCAACGTCCTCCATACAGTGCATAACGTCATCATGAAACATCCTCCAAAGGACCATATCCAAGGGTACATCATCATCAAGCCATGCTCAAAGAAGTCAAGTGAAACCAACCATCATGGATACAATAGTCATTAGAATCATACAAAGTAAGCAACGATTTAATACAAAAGCCACATAAGAAATTCACATTAGGTATCTTCTTCAAACTTCACACTAGCTTAAGACTTTATGCAATTTAATACAAAAGCCACATAAGCAATTCACATTAGGTATCTTCTTCAAACTTCACACTAGCTTAAGACTTTATGCAATTTGCCAAGTTTAGGTATCAGAGGACCATCACAAGACCCTATTAGGTGTGCCAGTTCCCAAGTAGACGAGTAGTTCCCTAGAAACCCTTCAAGGTGTAAGTATAAGTGAATGACATGACATGGCATGGTGTCATTGACATGCAAGGCCACATGCACATTCATCTTCATGAGTGCCTTTGTATAGGGAGCACTTGGTGCTTGAGTTACCCTTTTCTCGGCACTGTGTATTCCAAACCCCTATTCTTTCCTTTTGATTATTCATGTTTTTCTTTGCAAGACCCCTTTTAGGTGTATGCATTTATTTTTACTAGGATTTTATTGAGTCCTTTTAATTTGATATGCATTATGTGCATTAGGACTTGGAGCAATGGCCTCATAGCAAGGGGGTAGAGCTCAAGTTGACTTTTGGCTTTTGATTTGTCATTTGTCATCTCATTTCATTTTCCATTCTTTTACGAGCTGCATTAACCTTGGGCATTCTAATCCCTTCTTCTCATAGGAGGATGAAGGCACAAACGCTTTTGGTGTACATGTAACAGCCATTTCCAAAAGATAAGACAACGGAAGGAATATAGATGGAATGTGTTAAGTATGGAAGGGAGTGGTACATGGCCCCTATCAAGGCCTCCCAGTAGTACCCTTGTTCCCCAATAGTGGCAACATTGGGCTAGGACACACATGATGGCCACCAAGGTGAAACAAGGAAAAAAGCATAACTTCTAAGCATCATGATCCATTATCTGATTTCAACCCATGATCCTCAGCCAAATGCCTAATGTATTAAATGTAACACTTTATATGAAACAATGACTAATGTACCTCATGTGTGTTGGGCCACCATCATCAAATGAACCATGATGATCAAGTGAATGAGCTGAGCAATGATGAGTGGGGAGGCATTTGAAGGGCTGTCTTCTATGTAGAATGTTGATCAACAACTTCGAGATCACTGTCTACAATGTGGATGATCATGGAGAATGATCTCCTCTAGTTACCCCTAGGTGAGAGGGGGTAAAAAGTATCTAGATCAAAAGAATGTCTAACTAGCTCATGAAGATCCTTTGTCTCATAGACATAAATAAGCTTCCCACCTTTCCATCTCCAATCATTTGTTGATAATCGATACCCCTCAAAGAATTTTGGCTGAATTAGAGGAAATTATCACAGCTTTCCTCTACAGTTGGCGTGAGAAAGATACAAAAGGAAAGTTCAACTTATTCAATTGAAATATGGTAACCTTAAGACAAAAAAATCAACTAGATTAGGCCTTGGTGATTTCCTCTCTTAAACATAGCCCTGGGAGCCAAGGTCCTCTTAAATCTTCTTATTCCACCATGAAATTGGTGGGAAAAGGCCAATCTCTTGAAATAGTTGGAGAGCCTCGTACAACAACAGATCATGGTTATATTTCCCACAAAAGAAAGGTTCTATAATCTGGGTTTATTAGAAAACAACTTATTCTCATAAAGGACATTGGTGCCTAAAAACTGATTAAACTACTGACATGTGGAGAGACAGAATTTTGGTGGGGGAAGAAGCTCTATATAGTATATACCATTATCTTAATGCCAATGGGATGTCCACAGAGGTAGTGACTTTCCTACTAACATAATCTTGATTGGTTCCAAGATGAATATGTGTCCCTACTTGGCCTTCTCCTCCGCAGGATATGTTGTGTGGGTGTGTGGGCATGTGATAATAAACAAGAGAATAAACAGTCATATACGTCATGTTTGGCATCTTGGAATAGTTTCTACAACTTTAAAATCTCATCCTCTCCTCCCTCTATATCCTCTTCAAAAGAACCAGTAACATTGAGAGGATGGATGGAAAGAGGAATCGTCAAAAAGATCTAAGACATAATTATCTAAAAAACATATGTTGAACCAACATAATTCTCATTCTTTCAAAATGGAAAAGGTATAATGAGATATAAGGTAACACCAGAATATAAGCTTCTTCTTAGGATACTTTGATTTTGTCTTCCTATTAGTAGAGAAGGAAAGGGTATGTTCATCTAGGACATACCCTCTAACTTTCTAAGATACCACAAAAGGCAATGTAAATCTAATCAATTCATTGGAACATTGCGGTTTGCAGAACATTCCTTGGGGAAACCTTTATCTACCACCTATTATTCCCAAAAACAATATGTTCTTATGGTTTTTAGCTCACCAAAAACTACTAGTAACGAACAATCTGATAAAGAAAGAAATTGTAGGCTCCTCAAGATGTCTACTTATGTGGAGGATGATAAATATATGTATTGGAGCTATGAGACTGTCATTGTTTGACCCCCTTACATGCTACAGCATTGAACGCACATGCTCAAGATGCCTCTAGGCCAGTTTCAAGTGGGTTCACATAGGCTACAAAGCAGAGCTTGAGCATCAAAGTCCATGGGAGGACAAAACTTGCCAGCTATGTCGTATGCAAGAGACCAAGACAAAAGGGCACTTTATTTTCCAATGTCCTGTCTACTATGAGATATGGGGTCAATTCCACTGCCTCTTCACAGAGTCTTAGAATTCTCTCTCCATTTTTTCCCAGTACCTGAACCTTAGCCTTGTTTATGAGGGAGGCACTGGACCTTCGATCTTCCATGCTTAGGCCACCCCACTAGCCAAACACCACTCAGACCATTACATCCTTTTATCTAGTGCTCCCAGGAGACATTGGCACCAATGTGCAGGCAGACAACAACATCATTCCAACAAGATCCAGATCTGGGAGACTCCGAGAGGCCCCCTACCCCCCACCAGTGAGACCCATGAGAAGTTGTAGGCTCAAATCCTTAGACAGAACTTGCCTTCCAATGGGCAGTCTGCTTCCAAACAACTACAACAAGCTCCTCCCTTCAGACAGTAAGAGACATAGCAGACCCACTCTTCTTCTAGCACTTTTGGACAATCTTCTATCATGAGTTTTTTTCTTTGGCCTTGGATGCTAGGAGAGACACATATATAGATGTGGATGCCTCGTAGGGGGTGCTGAGGCCGCTCCCTTTCCCCTTGTACCCTCCTCTAAGGCATTGCCCCAGGGAATTTTGCTTGCAGTCCATGTGTCACTGCAGATTGTTCAGAAGTACTTTATTTCCTGGCTATTAGGATTTAGAACTTATATTAGATCTTCTTTTGGTGTTTATATAAGGCCTTGCACTCCCACAGTGTATCGATCTTATTGTACTTAGCAGTCCCACTGACCTATTTGTGGTCACTTATTGGACATGAATAAAATTATCTCATCTTATCTATCTTGCCAGAAAGGAAGGGATTTTTGGTTTTTAATAAGCATTGGCATTGCCTTCCAAGACCCTATCTATTCCATAAGTTGGAAAGATATCTTGTCACTTGGAGCAGGAAAAACCCCAGCATTCTTAGAAGGAAGTCTCTCGTAGCAAAACATATGGAATCTTACCCTCAAATACAACATCTTGAGACTTTGGATTTAAATTTTAAAGTAACAAGAAATTATTTGAAAGCAAAAAAGTTCAACATAAGAAGGAAAGTTACAAATCTAAAAACATTGTTCTCTGAATCTATCAAAACCAACTGCTCCAAACTTCAGGAGAGAAAAGCTTATCAATCACAGAGGATAGATTGAATTCAGAGGTGGAACCTAGTTGATAGGGGAATGGAAGACAAGGGAAAAAATCTGCAAGAGACCTCATTCAAGCTTCTCCCAAATTTCACACACTTTACTTCAACAGGTCAGAGAAAGGAAATCCAGGAGGCTGAGGTAGGGGTCTCGTTCAGGAACCCAAATGCAATCTAAACTTTAAATTTTGAATCATGTATTAAGTTTACTACTAATAATAAATGAGAAGCTCACTTTATCCTTAAGGGGCTTGAATTTGCCTTTGAAAATAGTATAGGCAACCTCCAATGCATTACAAATTCAGCATTAGAGATTAAGATATACCCTAGCTCAATTAAAATTTATTACTAGCATGACATACTCTAGGATAGCACAGGTTAGGGAGGGCATTGATTCCATAAGCTTCTTGCATATTTCAAGGCATTTAAATTCTGAAGCAGATAGGCTAGCCAATCAAGTAGTTATAAAAGAGCTCACCTCCCTATGGAATCTCTAATATTATTGATTCTTTCTAAAAGCCAGGCCATGGTTCTTCTACCTTTTTTGCTTCCGATATCATTAATAATGGAAAACTCTGCTTCCAAACCAAGAGATCTTTTCAACGAGGTGTTCAGAAACCAACAAAAACAAATTTTCCAACTCAGCCAACGACACAACCCATGCAAGAAACAACTCGCAATATGACAAGTTCATTGAATTTGTGAAGGCATTTGCATAATTGCCATACTTCCGTGTATGTCAAGTACATCCCTGGGATGAGTTTTGGTTCAATACTCGGTCGATTTTCACTGACAGAGTATTGGGCCAGCCAATAGTCACCATGCTTGTGAGTATTGGCCAATACTCGTTGTGTATGCCAAGAATCCTGAGTCAAAATTTGCGTTGAAATAGTATTATTCAACATATTTTTGTACTATCAAATATATTCAGTATGGTATGCCAAGTACGCTGAGCCACCTACCTTGGCAAGTATGAGTATGGTAACTATGGGTATTCAAACATGCAAGGAAAAATAAACGAACTCTGAAAGAACCAATCGACCTCATCTAGAAAGACCTGATCAGAGTGAGGATGGAATTAAATCTCATTAAAAGATTGCAACATTGCATTGGAGCCTTAAGATGGAAAGCTTTTCAGCACAGATACCCCAATAGTAGAAGATAATTGAGAATATTGAAAGTGACACCCCAAATTTTTCACTGAACAGGACTTGTCTTCCCCCCGTGACCATGTCTCCAACAGGAAAAAGTTCCAAGACTTTTGTTTCTTTCTGACTGTCTGTATATGTCTTCCTATAGGTATAGCTGAGGTGTAACACACTCGACCCCCTAATCCAAACTTATGACGGTGGGAGCTTGGGTTTCCTTTCTTTCTTCTCTCATGACACTCTATTGGATTCATCAGTTGTTTGAGTGAGGACTTCTCTTATCACAATTTCTATAATGATTCTTATTAATTCTTAGAGAAATTCCTCCACTTAGTTCATTGAATTTCTCAGGTACCTATGCGCCCTCAATCAGATGGTCAGGATTGTCTCCCGCCCTTAGATCAACGATCTGGATCTATTCGGACTTATTCCATCGAAGTGCCCATCCATCTAGGTTGATCTCCCTTCCGACGACATTATCCTAATGGGTCATTTTATGAAATCTAACGGTCCTCGGACCCGAGGTTCTAACAGCTATGGTTTACATCAAAGTCTTTATCCTCTCAACAATTATTCCCCACTTGGACGTCCTTCCCACATGCTAACAAGTTGGACCCACAAAATCTACGATTGAGATTAGATCTCGCCCCCATACAAATCAACGGTCCTCCTTCGTCCTTAGAGACCTTCCTCCTCGGAGCAGCTTGGCTATGGATCCACAAGCTACTCCAAACCACTTACTTCGATCACACTCGCTCCGACAGATCGAACGATCCTCTCTCATCTCATCGGGCAGCCTAGGTTCATTCGGATAACACAATCACACGAAGGTTAAGATTCCAAGGTAAATTTCCTCGAATCAAGTTGCATTATATCCAATGGCTGAGATCTCAAGGGACAACTCCCGATGGATCTACGGTTCTCGGAGTTTCCATCAACGGACTCCTGATACAGCCCTCTTCCTAGACTTCCGACTATCCCTCCTCCGACAGTCTTCTTACTAGATCCAACGATCTAGAATCCATTGTCACCACCCTCCGATAAATCAATGGTTCTCATCAACTCAGAGTTTTTCCATCGGGGTCCTAACACAACCTTCCCCATGATCACTCTGATGGTGACACCATCTGATCAATGGTCTGGATCTACTCGGGACATAGAATTGACAGTTGTGAATCGTCTCGATTCAACGCGAGGTTCTTTTACTAGAAAATGTTCCAAAGTTGGGACTTAGCCAATTTCAAGGGTTTCCTCAGAGTTTCTATCAAGTCTTCAGGAGTCGGATAACTACTCTAATACCATCAATGGCCTTTCAACTCCATCAAAAGAAAGATCTTGCATATCTTGCAAGCTTCCCACTTAAGGATTCGGTTTTCCCTCAGAACACATAGCCCTCTAACTCTCACAGGGGTCTTCTCGACAACGAGGTGCTCCTATCCCTTTCTGAGTGAAGATTTTGTCCATATATTGCAAACTTTCCTCTCAAAGTTGCAAGATTCTTAGGGGTACAGAGTGCTCATATTGGTCTTTTTTCATCATTTAATAGATTACATAAGAACCATGTCAAGCATATTCTATTTATTCAAGAACTCATTTCATTCATTATGAACATTCACATTTCCCATCAAGTCAGACAATTACACAGTTACAACATTCATACACTATTAAACAAGTCAAGTTATATACTTATCTGATCAAGGAATTGACCAACACCAACTGACTAAGAGAGGACGCCTTTCCACCCAACCTTAGGCCATACTGTAGAGTTCCTTCCTACAGTATGCCACCCTCGTGCCAAGCCATGAAGCCACAAGGGGAATGATTCAGTTGGTTTCCAAGCTTAAGATAATCTAAGAAGGTTACTCTCCTTCCTCCTCTGACAATAGTAGAAGTTTCCCCCTTCCCATTGAGTTCAGGGTCTCTACAGGTTTATCAAGTAGTTTATCAACTAGATTTCCTCTACACAAGGGAGTCCCTTCTCTGCTAAAAAGTCCCTCGGCGACCTCCCCTTACCAATGTCGGTTTCTTTCCAGTAAGTACCAAGTTGTAGCCCTCTATTGCTCCAGTCTAGATCTGGGTCTTCTCTGTTTTAGGGTGATCAGAAATAAGTTGGAAAAGCTTCCTATTTTCTTCAAGGAAAGCTCTCTCTTCTCTTCAACCTGTTCTCACGAACTCCTCTGTTCATTGCATCAATGCTCTATGAGCCTGTTGCTCACTCGTTCCTTCTCAAGTTCTTGCTCTTCTCAAGCTCTTCGTGCTATGTTCTTTCTTCTTTTTTGTTTTGTTGTGCATGTGCGCCCTCATGCATGTCCTCTATATTTTGTTAATGTTTATGCTATCATTATAGTTCTTTGCATTTCATAAAGACAAGAGCATAATAACCACAAGATCACTGAGAAATACACATCCACAATAGACACAACATTTATCCTGGGAAACCCTCTAGGNATATTTTTCCACAGTCTCCCTTGTTGATCTCCTTCTAATGTCTCTTTTTCGCATCATTCTATTGGTAGTTCGATGGTGTTTGCTACCTTTGGTCTCTTCCTCTGCCAATCCTTGGGATTCCCATGGCTTTTGTCAAAAGTGACCTCCGGTCAAGGCTCTGAATTCTGAAGGGGCAATCCAATGGGTGTACTTCTGTCAGGTTTTTCAATTGACCCTTTCTTCTTCACGAGATCAGATCTATCAGCAATATTAACTGCTTCAACCACCAATCTCGTCTCCCATAACTAGTCACGTGGCTCCATACAGATCAATATGCTGGAAGGTGTGTGTTTATGCTTTGCAAGCATAAGTTAGCTTGTTAATCAAGCTCCTTGTTTTCTTCATAAAAACATCGCAGCTCTACCTTACCAGTCCACTTCGTCAACCCCTGCTTCATCAATTCCCACTTCTGTATCATGGCCAGTACTGTCAAGGTTTTTCCCTCTCAGTCAACAGTTTTGGTGTTTTCATTGATTAAAACACAATTACATGCTCCATAAACATAATTGTATGAATTCTTAGCATTATTACAGTCTCGGGGAAAATAGGGTGTTACATTCCCCTCGCCCTTAAAGAAACATTGTCCTCGGTGTTTAAAACACCATGTATTTACAGTTATACAGAAAACAAAAATGGGTATGACAATCTCATGGCGTCTTCCAACTCCCACGTAGCCTCATCTGCTCCAAAGTGCGCTTCCGTTGCACCTTGACCTGCACGATGGCTCGATTCCAGACCATTGTTTCTCTCCTGTCCAGGATGCAATGAGGTTCGGGTTGGAATTCTCCCTCTGGTTCCACCCGTATCACAGTCCAATCAATAACATGATTAGAATCATCGACATATTTCTTTAACAAAGACACATGGAACACATTATGAGCTCTAACAGTTGGTGGTAAAGTAAGTCTGTATGCTACTGGCCCTACTCTTTCCAGGACTCCAAAGGGTCCATAGTAGCGGGGTGTTAACTTATCACACGTCCTCATTCTCAGGGAACTTCTCTTGGGTTTCACTCAAAGATACACATGATCTCCCATTTTGAACTCCCTATGAGTCCTCTTGTTGTCTGCATAGCTCTTTTGTCTATCTTGAGCGACTTTCAACTTATGCCTTATCTTAACCATGGCATGTTCCATTTCTTTCAACAATTTTGGTCCAAGTGTGATCTTATCCACTGGGTTGTCCCAATTGGTTGGAACTCTACACTTCCTTCCATACAGAACCTCAAACAGGCCCATCTTCAATGATTCTTGATAACCAGTGTTGCAAACATCGGCATCGACAAAATATCGTTGAGGGTCCGAAAATGAAAATATCGGCAACATCGGGAAAAATATCGAAAAATACTAGAAAATGTCGTAAGAATGAAAATATCAGAAAATATCGTCGACCCTGATTTTGAAGATATTATCACCAACATCGAGATATTATCGCTATGTTGATAACCATTGTTATGGGCAAACTCTACCAAGGGTAGATACTCTTCCCACTGTTAGGGCTGATGCATAACATGCACACTTAACATGTCCTCTAGCACTTTGTTTACCCTCTCGGTCTAACCATCTGTTTAAGGATGTAGGTTGTACTAAACGCCAATTGTGTTCCCAAGATTGCAAACAAGATTTTCCAAAAACTTGAGGCGAACTTGGCATCTCTATCCAAGATTATGGTCTTAGGCAAACCATGCAATCTGAAAATTTTGTTTTATAAAAATATTAGCAACGACTATGGCTTTGAAGGTAGACTTAATAGGAATAAAATGAGTTGCCTTGCTCAACTTATCCACTACAACCATGATCGCATCATGTTGTTTGATTGTCTTTGGAAACCCAGTAATGAAATCCATGGAAATCGTTTCCCATTTCCACTCTAGAATAGGCAGAGACTGCAATAGCCCAACAGGATATTTGTGCTCAACTTTTACCTCTTGACACTCCAATCATTTAGAGATGTACTAAACATTGTCTTGCTTCATTCCAGGCCAATAATACAGCTTCCTTACTGCTGTCACCATTTTCTGGTAACCAGGGTGACCTACATATGGTCTTCTATGGAACTCATCCATGAGCAAACGCCTCAAATCTGTTGAATTAGGCACATACAACATGTTGTTATACAACAACAAACTATCAGCCCTGTTGACCGCCTATGCAGCACAGGGGTCAACTCATGTATCATGAAGTGTTCATCCATGTTGAAGACAGTATTTGGTTATACTTGGTGTCTGATGTTCCAGCACTAAAATTTTGTAAACGAAATTTCCGCACCCCTGCGTGGGTTAATAATGTAATGAGTCAGCATGAGTCATAGTTAGGCCAGGTGCCTGGGATGTTGCCATTAAGGGAGTTTCTTTCACCGAGGGTTTTTTATCCTCAGGTTGTTAGCCGGGCTTCCGGGCCTGGTTGACTTCCCTTGAGTTTTTCCCTCCTCACATGCAATAATTTCCTCCAGAGTGGTGCAGGCGTCTTAATGGTTTCGTCCTTTGGTAACCTTTGCTTAGGATTGATGTAAATGACCATCCTAGACAGTGTCTGAAGTTTCGCGGAATTTCGTCGAGTCTAGGTAAGTTTTTTTTAANAGTAATGAAATCCATGGAAATCGTTTCCCATTTCCACTCTAGAATAGGCAGAGACTGCAATAGCCCAACAGGATATTTGTGCTCAACTTTTACCTCTTGACACTCCAATCATTTAGAGATGTACTAAACAATGTCTTGCTTCATTCCAGGCCAATAATATAGCTTCCTTACTGCTGTCACCATTTTCTGGTAACTAGGGTGACCTACATATGGTCTTCTATGGAACTCATCCATGAGCAAACGCCTCAAATCTGTTGAATTAGGCACATACAGCATGTTGTTATACAACAACAAACTATCAGCCCCAAGCTGAAATCCTTCATATTTCTTTTCCCTGGGTTCTTGTTGTAACCCTTTTATGACTTGATTGAAGAACTCATCTTCCTACAAGAGGGTTTTAATCCTCTGCTTGATATCAGACTCTCCTACACTTGCTGCTACTAAGTGTATAGTCTTCATACTTCGGTTGAGTGTGTCAGCCACCTTGTTTTCCTTTCCTTTTATGTGTTTGATTTCGAAATCAAACTCGCTAATCAACGCCTTCCACCTGGCATGTCTAGCATTCAACCTTGGTTGGTCAAATGGATACTTCAGACCACAGTGGTTTGTCATTAGGACAAATCTCCTCCCGATCAAGTAATGCCACCACATCTTCAATGCATGCACAATTGTTGCCAACTCTAGATCATGGGAAATGCTTTTTTTTAAACCAAAATTTCGCCAATTGGGCTAAATTTAAATTTTTTGAAGAAATTTAGGCTAAAATTTTCATATTTTCATTAAAAATAAAAAAAATTGTAGCCTAATTTATGATTATAGTTATGCATACACTTATATTTTTCGCCTAAATATAAACATTTTACATGAACATATAATAATTTTTTCATAATATTTTCGCCAAATCAATGATTATGCATCCCAATTTTTTGGGAATATTCGTTACATATGGATGATTAGTTAATAGCAACTACTCTTGAGAAAACCATGAATTATCAATTGAAGTCATGTAAATTTATGTAGAAAAAGAAAATGTTTCTAATATGAGTATGTATGCTTTCATAGTTGGTCATGATTGAGAACTTTCTGGAGAAAAATTGYGTAATAAGTTCTTGAAACATCCAACGTTTTGAGTGGACTCTCCACCCATCATCAGGGGTATGTAGAATTTTTTCCATGTTTTTATAAAGATATGTTTCATTGCCATCTATTTTTTTTTGTTGTTCCCTCTAATTGATATGAAAGTTTTTTTCTCTAAATACTCTACTATGATTTAATTTTTTTWATTATTGTCAATGATGCACATGTGACACTAATGGAATAGTGTTGTTGCCAAATTTTAAAGGTAGTAACAAGAAATCAATTGGTTATCGCCTAAGATAAATGAYAAATTTTTTTACAAATATGGTTTGATAAGTTATGACTTACATGGTCTGAAAAAAAAAATGTTGATCATGGGTAACATATTTTTGCTCATGCTCATTCAGTTTTCGTGATTCATAACAAATCACATGTCCTTCTTGCATAAGAACTCCTCCTAGTCCTTCTTTACAAGCATCAGTACAAACCAATAAATCCTTTTCTGCGTCTACAATTTTCAGAACAGGGACATTGGTTAGAAGATGCTTCAGCTGCTGAAAGCTATCTTCACATTTTGGTGACCACACAAATTTCTTCCCCTTTTTTTGCAATGAGGTAATAGGATTACCGATCATGGGGCAGGGCAATCCATGATTGCCTTGATCTTTTCGGGATCCACTACCACTCCTTCTGCTGAGATTATGTGGCCTAAATACTGGATTTCTTTTTGGAAGAAACCACATTTTCTGAACTTAGCATACAACTGGTGCTCTCTCAACACTTGTAGTACCATCTTAAGATGCTCTTCATGCTCTTCTCTGGTCTTAGAGTACACCAAAATTTCATCCACRAATACTAAGACAAACTTGTCTAAATATTTCATAAGCACGTTATTCATCAACTACATAAATGTAGTTGGTGCATTTGTAAGCCCAAATGGCACCACCACAAACTCATAGTGCCCATACCTTGTCCTAATGGTTGTCTTGTGGATGTCCTCATCATTGATTCTGACTTGGTGATATCTTGACCTCAAATCAATCGTTGAGAATACTGCAGCTCCTCTAAGCTGGTGAAAGAGATCATCTATCCTAGGAAAAGGATATTTGTTCTTGATGGTTATCTTGTTCAACTACTTATAATCAATACACAGTCTCAAGGTACCATCATTTTTCTTTATAAACAGAGTCGGTGCTCCCCATGGAGATACACTCAGCCTAATGTAACCTTTATCCAACATTTCCTTCAACTCCACTAGCTCTGGTATGCTCATCCTGTAAGGTACTTTGGATGATGGTACTGCTCCAGGTACAAGATCTATTAAAAAATCAAGATCTCTTCTCGGAAGTATTCCAAGTATTTCCTCTGGAAACACATCTCTGAATTCCCATAGCACAGGATGATCTTCAGCTTTCAGCTCCTTGCTCCCTATTACATTAAACATTTGTATAACATACAAGGGACACCCTTTTTTGTTGAATTTCTTGAGCTGCAACATTGATATTTGCCTCACTGAAATTGGCTTTTGAATGCCTTGCAAGATTCTTGCATTGCCCTCGTCATCTTCACACTCCAAAACCTTCTCATAACAATTTAATTTTTCCGTGTGGGTAGCTAGCCAATCCATACCCAACAGTACATCGTATGAGCCTAGGGGTAGAATATTCAAGGCTGCCTGAGTTTGCGGTCCATCCATTTCAATTGGACAGACTTCAATCACCTCATCCACTTTCCTCTTTGTTCCAGTGGCTAACTGAACCAACCATGCTCTTGCATGTTTCTTTCTCTGTAACGAACATGCCTCAACAAATCGAGGTGAAATATAACTGAGGTTAGATCCTAGGTCAATTAAAATAGAGATAAGTCGATTGGTAATATTACCTTCCAACTCCAATACAGAGGCTTGGTGGTCTGCTTGTCGATTCTCCACAATTGCATATATCCTTGGCATGCTTCTGGCTACATCGTTGACTGTAGTTGCTTCCTGTACATTGTACACCTTGTTGACCACCTATTTCAACTAGGGGGTCAATTCCATGTGCCATGATGATATGTACCTGATGGTGGTACTAGTTTGAAGACTTGTTGGTTCTACAAGACATTTTTGGCCTCAACACGTGTTTTTGTAATTGGAATTTCCGCTCCCCTGTGTGGGATTATAATGTAATGGGTCTGCATGGATCATAATTTAGGTTTGTTGCTTAGGACTTCATCATTAGAGGAGTTCCTTTCATCGAGTGTTTTTTTTCCTCAAGTTATTAATTTGGCCTAATCAGCCTTATTAATTTCCCTTGAGTTTTTCACTCCCACAATAATTCTCCAAAGTGGTGAAAGGCATTCTAATGGTCGAGCCCTATGGTAGCTAGTGTCTAGGAATATTGTAAATGACCATGCTAAACATCTCCTAGAGTCTAGCAGAATTCCGTCGAGTCTAAGTAGTTTTTTTTTTATTTTTTAAAGTTACCCATTTAATGGTAATTTTAATTAACTTTGATATAAAAATGTAAAAACTAGGTCGTTGGGAATTTTGATAGGGGTATGAGTACTCAAAAGAAATGGAATGAGACCCCCTACACCCTGGGACCAAGTTTCAGCTTAATTGGACAAGTTTTGATAGGTCTTTGTCCATGAGGAGTCCAAGTTAGTCTAGAGTTAGCAATTTAATTGCTTAATTGACCAAATCAAAATGTCATTTTTTTGCAATAATGAAGCAAAAAGGTTTGAGAGACAGTGGGAAAGGTTTCCTAACTTTTTTCCTAAGTTGGAAAAGTAATTTCCACTTAAAAAACCCCCCCTTGCTTAGCCAACAACTTAAAGTGGTGTTCCCTAGCTAATTGACGTGTGGGAATTAAAAAGTTTAAGTGAAAAAAGCCACCTAAAACCTAAATTCACCCTCCTTGGTGTCTAACTTAATGTTTGACCATAGGAAAAGGTGTTTTCCCCCTTTCCTCACTCAACCCTCAAACCCTAACTTACCAAAACCCTAAAAGTGACTTTTCCTTGACTTTGTCTATTTCTCCTGGATGTGTGACACTTGTAACTCATCCAAGAGGGGTCTCTCTTGCCTCCCAAGTATAAAAGAAAGCATCCCCTCCCTCATTTGACATGATCTCTCTCAGTACATGGTTACTCTACCCATTTCTCTCCTCTTCTCTTCCTTCTCTCCCACTCTTCTCTCTCATTCTTCTTGCTCTCTTTTTCTTTTCTCAAGCTTGGGCAAGTATTTGTCCTAGCTTGCTTCTAATACAGAAAAATTTGGAGGATACATGGTGTGAAGAGTCTTCTTGGTGCCATATTGTTTAATGAGGTGATTTTGTTCTAGTTATTTCTTGTTTTCATTTGTTGTAGATCTAGAGTAGGGATCTCAAACAAAGTATTTTGTTTGGGTTGATCTTTTGGTAGTATTATCATAGATCTAGTGAGTATATCTTGTAGATATAACAAAGTATTTTGTTTTATTACATGAATGTGTTCATCCCTTTCTCTTTTCTGTAGCATTGTTTCAAGAAATTTGCAGGTCACCCAAGGCTTTGAAGTTAGATTTCAGATATGGGAATCTTCTTCATTATCCACGTAAAACCTCTAGTATTTTTTGTTATGCTTTTATTTTCATATTTTTCTATATATGGGTGGATTTATGCTCTGAAATAGACCAAAAACGAATATATATACTACTGGTTCTATATTTAAAATTTTTGGTTTACACTAACAGAAATTTTCTGTAGATTTTTAGTCATTTCTGCAGCTTTTCCAGCAAGTTTTGTTTGCTGGTTTGTGACAGAAACGTGGAGGAACAGCTCATTTGGGGGCATCTAAAGTCAAGCAAACTCCTCTTAAGTTGGGGTAACAAGTACTCACTTTTCTCTATCTCTCATTTTCATTGAAATCAAGCCAAGCCCAAGGGAGTCCCAAGGGCTTGCTTTTCTCAAGCAAATTTAATTTTCTGCGTTTTATTTTTATTGTTTGCCTACACCTAGGAAAGAGTTTGGCAATGAAGATTTTACAGGTCCTATCAGTTTGCCTACTGGGTCTGTCTTTGACCACAGTTAGGCTCTAAGTTTCAACTGTCAGGTAAAGTATTTTCTGTTGTTTTATAACAGCCAACAGTCCAAATGTTTCTTGCTGATTTGTTACGGTTATACTTGCGATTTTGGGTGCTCTAGCATGTAGTTTTAGTGTCCAGATGTTATCACATGCATACCAAAATAAATACAACACACCTATAGATCTTTACAGCTGAAAATAAAGAGATCTAAGAGACTAATCAATGCATTTGTGTAC